>JASIRB010000245.1:0-25000 GCA_030323885.1 Branchipolynoe longqiensis
GAAAGTAATTTAAATCAATTTGTAGTTTACAAGTATCAACTTTCTGTTTAGGTTTTTCATCATATGAATCACAATCAAGAACATTATCTAGTTTTATTGTTAAACAAATAATTACTTTTATAATATATATCAAATTATTAAGTAATATGAATATATAGAATAAATTTCTTATTGAAAAATAAAAAAATGTTTTAACAAGTTAATTTAAATGTCTTATTCCATAATGTTAAATCAACTTATCTGTATTGTAATACACATAACAATATAGAATAGATACCTTAGATGTCTTAGCTATGTTAGTTTATGCTTCTAAGTATCTTAGTTATCGAGTTACGAATTTATTAGCACAAAAACATAAGACCTGAACCTTACCACAGTTCTAGTCAATGACGAAATGCTTCTGTGTAACCCCCGTCAACCACAACGACGATTAGCGACATTTTAAAGACAAATCGATCATGTTAATCATGTTATGTCTAATTACGCTTCACGCGCCGGTGAATTCCCTGTAACTACTGCTTCATACAAGTCAAAACAAATTAGCCTTATCGCTTCACGCGTGTCGCCGTCGACACCCGATAAGAAATTGACTCCCGGCTCGTGCCAGCCGATTCTTATCGCCCTTACCGTATACTCGCGAAAAGTTTACGCTCGTCGAATAGAACCACTCTATCGACCTTACGTAGCCGTCTTTTCTCCCACTCGAGAGGTACAGGTTCGATAAATTACCTATATTTATGGAAAAATAGTTTTTTAGCCTGCGAGAATTTAATAGAATCAATACGGTAATGCAAGTCAATGTGCTATTTTAAGCGTTTTCAGATTTTTCACAACCAAAGAATAATGATTTTTGTACTTAAGAAAAGTTAATGCAAATCCAATGGTGTGTTCTAAATTGGATTAAATAACATCTTTGATTATTTGCAATTTATCCGCTTTAATAATGTCCATTCTTACATATGCAAGATCTACCTCTTTCACAAATATAACATCCTCAAAGTCTTAGCGAAAGTGCTATAGTATTAGTTTTTATGAACATAACATTTCAGTCGTTAGTGTGACGAAATTTAGTTCTTTTCAGTAGCTAAACAGTTTAAACTCAAAGTATTAAGTAACACCTGTTTTACGTCTCACCCCGCAATTGATAGGCGTACTAACACTTAACTTAGATAAATAGAAAAGTCAATGGTAAAGAAATGAAATTGTTATTTGTTAGTAAGACATTCAGTCACCACCGGTGTACTTTTTTCGATCTATGTCCCGATAGAATAACAATACATTAGTACATAGCACCAAATTTCCTTAAAGCATTCACTTATTTTGCTTATTCCACCCCAAACGCTCCGTAGCATTTGGTAAGCAATAAGTGTCAAATTCACTTCATTATGGAAATGCTACTACGGTGTCAATACCATTCACTGTATCTCTGTAATATCAGAGAATTTAGTAACTTAATTAGTGGTGTAACTTACGATACAACCTGTTAATCTTGGCGCTAATTTAGTAAGGAACATAAATATTTCTTATGACTATACCTCGAAAACCCTGTCGATTAGCTTTGGAGCTGTCGACTTGCGCTATGGTTAATATTTCCTTCGTATTAACGCAATGGTTAGGTATGGCGCAATCGTTATTTATTAGTGGCGCAGCAACAAAGAAACTTTTTGGCGAATGAGCCGAAGCACTCAGACGTCTGCGGATTCGCCGATCCTTCCACAGTGTTCTTCGCTGTGATTGGTCAATTCTTTTATTTGACGTCATCATATCAAATATTGGATTTACGCTACGCGCTTGCTGTCGCGTCAATGGCCCAGTACCAATTTCTCTCGAATGTAATATTTTAGGTTTTATTTTTGTTTTATTCACTAATAATTCATTAGTGCGTCGATTTTGATCAGAAATAATCGGATCGAAAGGCAAAGGTTGCGAAATACCTTTCCTTCGTTCAGTTCTAGTTAATCGTGGAGCAATATCATCCCATATGATATTAGAGTCAATTAATTTAACTTTATCACGGTTAACAACTTTACGATCGTTATTAGGGCCTACCACAGTTACTACTGAACCCCGTGATCTAACGACTATGTAACCTGGATCGTATTTCCTCTCCAAAGGTCCAGCCTCATTTACAAACAAAACTACTTTATCACCAGGAGATAGTTTTACTGCATTCGCCTTTTTCCTCAAGCGAGCAACATTATAATTTCGACTTTCTTTTCGATTTTTAATAGCTTTAGCTAATGATATAGACAAATCATCTACCCGATAAGCTAAGTTCGAATCAATCGTCCCCGTCGATCGATAGAGTAAAGAACTATGCTTCGTACCTGGATGTCTACCATAGGTTAGAAAGAAAGGTGAATAGCCAGTGCTATCAGAAGGTACAGTACGATACACATATATCACATTAGGCAAATGGGTTTCCCATAGATTAGCACGAGAATTTACCAATTTCCTTAAAATGGTTTTAATAGTTCTATGATATCTTTCCACCATACCATTTGACTGTGGATGATAAGGTGTCGTATGCCTTACTTCTACACCTAATTCTTTAAAATGATTCATAATCAATTTATTTTTAAATTCTAACCCATTGTCTGAAATAAACATACAAGGTATTGCATGGTGAGGAATATAATCATTAAATATATAATCATGAATCCCCTTCGATGATTTATCTGGCAATGTTTTATATTCAACCCAACCACTACAATGATCTATAATAGACAGTAAATATCTATTACCACTAGTACTAACTGGATATGGACCAGATAGATCTGCAGCAATCACAATACCAGGTGCCTTAGGCAATGGCATCGATTGTGGATATGCACGTGTATGTTTACTACAGTTAACTACACAATTTGCACAATTGGCAATCAATTTATGGACATCTCCAGCCATACCAGGCCAACGAAAATGTTCCTGTAATCGTTTTAATGTTTTAGACATAGCCATATGACCTACCTCTGTATGAGCTATTTTTATCACAGAATTCCTGTATTTTTTTGGTAACACTAGTCTAGGATAGGTATCTTTCTTAGTAGGAGCTACTGTTGAATAAAGAAGATTATCCATTATCAAATAATTCTTTTCTTCATTCTCACCTAATGTATACTCTCTCATTTTTTTCTGTTCATCAATTACCCCATTATATGACAGTTGATAGTGTTCAAAAGGAATTACTTGTTCTGCTAACAGTGAATCAAAAGCAAACATTTCCACTGGTTCTTTTGCCTCAGTATTAGGTCTCAATCTAGACAACATATCAG
This sequence comes from Branchipolynoe longqiensis, assembly GCA_030323885.1. Classification (NCBI taxonomy): domain Eukaryota; kingdom Metazoa; phylum Annelida; class Polychaeta; order Phyllodocida; family Polynoidae; genus Branchipolynoe; species Branchipolynoe longqiensis. The sequence continues at coordinate 3,273 of JASIRB010000245.1, forward strand.
CCCAGACATTATCTACACCCTTCATATAAACAATTGGAGCTGAAAATTCTGCTAATAATACTGCCTGGCGTTGTATACGTGTATTACGAATTTCTTTAGTGAAAAAACATTTCAATGGAGCATGATCTGTATAGATAGTCAATTCTGCACCGTATAAGTAAGGTCTCAATTTTACTAGAGCATAAATAATAGCAAATGCTTCCTTTTCTATAGTAGGATAATTACGTTGAGCAGAAGAAAATCTAGTACTGATTAAATGCACTGGTCTGTCTATTCCATTTTCATCTTCCTGTACTAATACAGCACCTAAACTGTACTCAGAAGCATCTGTATACAGCTTATATGGTTTACAAGGATCAGGAAATTTTAACAGTACACAATCTAATAATAGTGTCTTCAACTCATTCCATGCAATTTCACATTCTATAGTCCATTCAAAACTACTTTTATTACTAGTCAAATAAGTTATAGGAGCGACTACATCAGCATAATTTGGAATTAATTGTCTGTAGTATCCTGCCGATCCTAACAATCGTCTTACTTCTTTTTTACTTTTCGGTGAAGCCATATCTCTTATTGCAGTTATTTTTTCAGGATCCGGTTTCAGCCCTGCTGAACATACAACGTAACCTAATAGTTTTACTTCTTTTACACCAAATTCACATTTAGCTTCTTTAATAGTCATATTGTTATTTTGCAAGATAGTCAATATAGTATTTACATCTTTCTTATGATTCTCCTCATCTGGTGAATAAATAATAATATCATCTAAATAAATTAGACAACATTTACCTAAATGTTCTGCAAAAATTACATTCATCATTCTTTGGAATACTGCAGGTGCGTTAGTTAATCCAAATTGCATACGCTTAAATTGAAACAATCCCATGTGTGTGTTTATAGCTGTTTTAGGTCTGCTATCCTCATCTACCATTACCTGCCAATATCATGATTTAAGGTCAATGGTGGTAAAAATGTTAGCACCGTGTAACTGATAAAAAATGTCCTGTATCCTGGGTAAAGGATAAGCATCTTTAATAGTTACTGCATTTAATTTACGGTAGTCACCACAGAGACGTATAGTACCATCTTTCTTAGGCACTAACGTAACTGGTGAAGCCCAAGGACTACAACTAGTTTCAATTATATCCTCATCTAACATCTTATTTAATTCTTTTTCAACTATATGTTGCTTACTTAAAGGTATTCTATAAGGTCTCTGATTTATTGGATATGCATTACCTGTGTCAATATGCATCTCAATTACCTTAATAGCTTTAAGTTTCTCATTAGAATTAGGAAATATCAAGGGAAAATGCTTTTTCCAATAGTCTACTTCTAGAACTATTCCTGCCATTTTTCTATCAATTAATTCTAAACTACTCCATGGATGTACAATATCACATAAGGAAACAAATTTATTCCTGTAACAAATTTCAGCATCACACATTTCCATTATATCTGTGCCAATTAATAGTTCAAAAGCTAATGATTCAACTACAAAGAAAGGACATAACTTATTATAAATAGTAATATAAGTCATACCTAAAGTTGGAATTAAATGACCTGAGATTGATCTCAGCCTACTACCTGGATATAATTGTTTATGTGCTATTCCAATATCTATCAATACTTGAAATGCTTTTACATGTATTAAACTTTTAGCCGCACCTGAGTCTACCAGACCAGTTAATTTTACTTGATTAAAATCAATAGCAATACTCGGACGAGTATCAAGTGCACTATTTAGTTTCCCGAAGCAGTAGAGCTAATGTTACTACGCAGTAATTTCAAGTGTGGACAATTTCTCATCCAATGCAGTTCATTACATACGTAACAAGTTAAAGTATTACGACTAGCACGCTGTGTCTGATACGCGTTTCCTAATTTAGCCGTCGACGTCTGTGCGTGAGCAGTTGACGTCGCTTTACCATTGCTATTCTTCACTGTGTGCTGTCCGACTGGACTGAGTTTATTTTTAGCTGTACCCGTGTGAATCTTCGGCGCTACGTTTACGCGCGGCGACTCAAGACGTCTGCCCCGTGCATAAGAATTGCCACCATATGCTGGCGCAACGTTTACCGCGTGAATTTCTGCACGTGTGGTTTTATTCTCAGAAACAGTTAAGCGTTCTACACACTTCCTTAGTGATTTCAACTCATTTTGAAGCGATTTTAAAGCCTGAGTATCTTCTGTCACTACTGAACTAGCCTGAACTACCTCAACAGGAACCTTTTTCGACAATTTAGAAGAATTAAAGTTTAGACTATCTATCTGAGTAGTCCTATTTAAATCTGTTAGTCTTGATTGAGCACGTCGTTGCTGTCTCAATACAGACCTATCACTTAGTATAGCAAGAGTGAAAGCTTCCTCCAATGATTTAGGCCTATTGGTTTCTACATACCACATAGTGTTGTCATCTAATAATGAATCAAGAAACCTTGATAGTAGAATTTCAAAGGTGTCAGTCCCCAAGGTAGCAGAAGGTAGTTTCCATCCCTTACTTGCAGCAGTTTTAAACCGTTGACAATATGCTGCCACTGTCTCACCCTCATTCTGTACCATAGTCATTACTATACTTTTTAAGTGAGTTTTTTCATCAGCAGTTAACAAAGTTCTAGCAATTTCTTCTTTTATATGATTCCATGACCTAGCACCTTTAGCTGTGAAAGCAGTGAATAACACTTCATGCAGTGTGCCCGTTGCATTTGAAAGTGCAAACCGAATTACATCTAAGTCAGAAACATCAGCAAGAACACCAATCATCTCAATAAGATCTACCCACTCTCTCAATGCACCTCTGTCAGTACCGTCCAGCATAGGCACAGATTTTCCATATGCTTTTAGAGCTCTTATTTTGGCCTCATTACTTCTGTGTTCTAAACTAGCTAACTCACGTTTTTCTCTACGTTCTTCTCTTTCATAGTCAGCTTCAGCACGTTCAGTAACCTCCAGTACCCTTTCTTCATTTTTGTCAGTTAAATCTTCTATGCTATCTGCCATAAATTTAGTCCATGCTTCTAATTTATCACAATCATCACTCAAAATTCCCAAATCTACTTGATTCTGTAGCCATATCCTAAATTGTTCACGTAAAGCATCTTCTTTCAGACGTGTTCTAGGCATTGTGAATGTGTAGTGTGTATTGTGTAGTACAAGTGTATTTAAATAAAATATATTTAATAATATATCAACCTACCACAAGTCTAATTTATTTAAATACGATATATCAACCTACCACAAGTCAAATGTATTTAAAGACAATATATTCAATAATATATCAACTCACCACAAGTTTAATGTAATCAAATACGATATATCAACCTACCACAATATATTAACTCACCACAAGTCAATTACTTTCAATACAATACACCATATATTAACTTACCACAAGTTACATATATTTCACGCTATTGAAATCCTCCATGTAGCGGGTCAATGAGAAATTTAGTGTGTTGCGTAAAGCGCGGTAGAAAAAGCGTCAAAGAATTGTATCCAACCGATAGAATTTACCTGTAACGTAGTAGAAAAGTGAAAAGTCTCTCCGTATGTATTAATACGCTCCCATTTACTCCAAGGTTAAAGAAAATTACCGAAAGTAGTCCGAAAATGAAAACAATTCTAGCGGTGCCACGAGGCTTCAGACAGACGATAAAACTATAATATTACAGTAATATCAACGTCAAAGACTAATGTAACCCTTTAGAAAAGACACTTTCGTCGGAAATTCGTCGACAAAGTAATTTAATTTAATTTATCCTTGCAAAAAGTAAAAAGAATAGAGAATCAAATAGAAGAAAAACAAACTATCTACACCAACCAACCCACCAGTCGCAGTCTCTGTCAAGTTCTCAAATCTCTCAACCTCAAGAAATTTAGAATTTAAAATAGCATATCAAATTAAATGAAATACAAATACTATGTAATAATATAATTCCTAAAAAATAATTGTAGTACTACTCCTAACGTCAAAAATGAAACAACACGCGTATTGAAGACACACCACGTGCGTTCAAATGATCCACGTGCGTTCAAAAATAACAGTAGTCAGCTAACAATTAAATAAAGAAATATACACGTATAGTATTATAAAACAAATAAAAAGAAAATGCTACCGAAACTCACCGAAATTCTATAATAAACCGTCAATAGTCACTACTAACCAATCTCGGTAGTTTCTCAAGTCGTGGTCGCCATTTTGTAAACGTGCCGGCTGGTGGTGTGGGTGGTGTGAAATAGGTCAAGTGAAAGCACTACAGGTAATCAAGGAAACAGAGTAAGAAATGAAAGGTAAGAGAGTGACACTCTTCAGTTTATTGCTTATATAGTCCTACAAGATCCAAGATGGCCGTGGTCACATGAGGTGATCCCTCAATCAACATAATGCAGTGGTCACATGACTCAATCCGCCAATAGGAATACAATGTAGTGGTCAATGATCATAACAATGCCATGTGGTGGGGGAGGGGGCATGTGAGGTGACTCTTCCCAAGACTTTCCTAGCCAGGCTTGGAAGTGACACTCCCTCTCAAGGACTATTCAATATACAAGTTCTATACTCAATGAATAATAGTTCACCAATTCCACATATCCTCTATATGTCTTTGGGTTTTTATAGTTTAACATTTATCATTATATAGACAGTTTGTAATTTATTATAGTAACTTTACCTCGGTTCACATGTATTATATCGGACAATTTTACACCTGGACACGTTGGCGGCAGGTGTGGACGTGCTGCCGGCGCGTCATGACATGTTGGTGGCGGGTATGTATGCGTTGACACGCTACTAACACGACACCAACGCGCCACCCCCACGCCGTCAATGCACCGACAGCGTGCCGACAACATGCTGGGAACGCGCTGGCATTGACATATTGTTCCGCCGCACATCGAAACCCGTTGGCCACACGCCAAAAACACGCCACTAATACGCTACAACCCGTCAAACTTTCTCCCACAACGCCAGAAAAGTTGGACGTGTCTCGAGCCCTAGCAAATATCTTGTGCGTTTGCGGCGCGCCGGGGGAAACGTCATTGTGTGACAGCACCATAACCTATATACCTTGTGCTATAGCCTCCCTTCAGCTAGTCATTATAGGCCTCCCTACGGTCAACAACAACACAGTCTACTTTGCTAGCTGTGTTCTACCTGTGCTTCTACCTGTGCTACTACCTGGGCTACTACTACAAAGAGGGATCGATCGATTTAAGCGGAGAATCGTGAGCTTGTACAAACTGTTATATATTCTACGCTTCTCTTGTCGATTAACCTTGTCGATACGTAGCCGAGTGTTGTGAGCTACAAACTTCATATATTCTACGCATTCTTGTCGATTAACCATGTCGACGATCTGTCACTATAACCATACCGATTAACTGGGTCTGTCAGCGTATATCTTGACTGCCGAATAGCGCCTGTGTGTCGATTAACGGCATCGACTCAACGGAGATCGACATTTCATATCGATTTATTATTTCATTCGCTATTGGTTAGATTCAAGGACTATAACAAAATACGGACAAGATGGCGGATGGCGGGAAAACCGTCAAGATTGTCGACAGTATGTAAAGGACTATAATATAACAAAAAACAAGTACGATTTGCGCCTGTGTGTCGATTAACGCAGCTTCGACTCCCGCCTGACAAGGTTTATAAACTTAAGACACAACTCTCCCTCTTCCTTGGTAAACGCAAAGCATCTCATGCTGATCAGTTTTCAGGAGAGTGACCCATATACACATATATACGTGTATATATGCATACATGTATATGGGTCATTCTCAGAAACTGTGTACCACTTGAGGTAGTTTACTTGAAATGCATATTTCAAAGAAACCCATTATTGGAGTGTCAATATTTAGATTTCATCATTTAGCACAATAATGTGAGAGATATTTTAGATCAAAAGTAAATGTTAATATTGTGTATTATGTATCTTATTGGGATGGATGTAGCTAAATACATAGAAAATTACGTCACTAATTTGTGACATTGTCAACAGCACTTTGAAAATAAAGTGTCACAACTTAATGGAAACCTCTGAACACAGCACATTTCACTTCATGGTCACCACACAGTCTGTGTGGTGACATTTGAAACTTACTATTATAGTAGACGGGACTGAAGCTCGTATCGGACAGGACTGAGCTCCACTCAGACATACTGGACCGAGTCGGCTGTCCATCGGTCAGTATGGATCTAGCATAGGGGTTGTGGTGGAGGTGTAAGTGTGTGGTGGGGGTGGAGGTGTGTGGTGGTGTAGGGGTGTAGGTGTGTGGTGGGGGTTTTTGTAGGTGTGTGTTGGGTGTAGGGGTGTGGTGGGTGCGTTGTCCCTAGACAACAGTCTAGGGAAAACAGTCAAAGTGAGTGAAGATAAACAACTTAACAATTATAATCTAGCTTAATGAGAAGAAAAACAGATAACAGAAGCTCTGCTGAACATAAACAAAACTCCCGGGCTGGAAGCCAAGGCTGTTACACCATTCCCAATTTCGCCATGGTCACGTGGTGTACTGACCTCATTACCATACTGAACTCACAACTTTAATACATTTACTACTATGAAGCAAAGCGGGAATGCAGCATAGCATAACATAACATACTGTCATTGGAGTAAACATCCTGATTCCTAATCAGTGACACTTTATATGGTTAACTATCAAGTGAGTGTGATAACACAACTTAACAACTTATAATCTAGCTAATGAGAAGAAAAACAGATAACAGAAGCTCTGCTGAACATAAACAAAACCGCCTGTTTCTGGAGAGTGCCTCAGTCTTGCTCAGGCTGATCACATGGTGTGTAAACCTAGGCCATTAAAACCAAGAGCCTCAGAGACATCACAAGATTGACCTGCATCTTAGAGAGTGAGTTCTGAGGCACATGGCTCCTTCTAATATTTCTGAATGCCCAGCCGCATTTGGACACCAGATAATATTAAAAACCCTTCCCCCTTCATATCACCTGTGATGCTGTTATTCGAATACCGACTATCAACTCATTAACCAATATTACGGAATAATGAAGACAAGTCACACAGATAAACAGTGGAGAAGTTGTGCTTTATTGGCATCAACTCCTGTCCACCTACCAGTGACCTATCATCCACACTCCTTACCTTCTGTCCACACAGTATCTCATTACTACTTTAGCCGGTATAGAAAGCAGTGCCTACAGCCCATGGGACAGGAGTCCTATGGCTGTGTACACACTCAATTGGAATATATGAATTTTGCTAGCATCAGACAGAGTAGGTGTGTCTCACTCAAGAGTCAGGAGTAGAGTGATCTCTCTTCAGTGTGTCTGAAGCAGAATCTTGAATAATTAATGAATTTTTGAATGAGGCTAGTGTGGTCAGAGGGCCAAGGTAGTGTAGGTGACTGGGCAGTCCCATAGTCAGCCAATCAGGTGCCCCCACAGCTGGGGTGGGAGCCAACCCCCAGTGGAGGTGGTTATCACTCAAATCAGCTGCAGGTGGTGCCCTGAGTGCATAAGCAAATGAGGCTGTGATGGGCACGCCCCATGGTCATGGGTGAACAGGTAGTTGCAAACAGTTACAATAGATCTCTGTTAATATGACCCTTTCTCCAATTGCACTCTTTATGGATGCATAGAGAAACATGTCAATAATCATGTACTGTCTTCTTATATAGAAACATCTCTTCAGTAATCTCAGGCCTCATACATAACATATATTTCACATCACTTATTATTATGTACAATGGGAGTGGGATGCTATTGCTTTTAGTTTACATAACATTGTCCCCACTCCGTCGCCCCAGAATAATAATGCTCTCTGCCAATATATAATTCTTAACCGAAAATCCGTATATTTTTACATCCTGTAGCAGTGGTGTGAACGCACATTCTTGTGAAATAGGATTTATTCCATAAATTAGTGTGGGCACCAGTATCTATTGTAGGATCAAGTGTTTTAGTTTTGAAAATATATTTATACCATCGGACCACGCAACTTTAAAAACAAGGTTTGACAGCAGTCACTGCTCAATGAACATGACCCACTCTAAGTTTTTTCAGTTGGACAGTTTACAGATGCATCACCCCCGCGCCCCCCCCCCCCCGAGCTTTTTTGTGTTGGTGTGATCCTGCCAGCTATAGCTGCTGACAAGTCCCACGTCCATTTCCTCAGGGGGGAGGTTATGCTAGCCACACGCAGCAGATGGCAGCCTTGTCGCGGCGTTGCCCGTTGACTACCACTGGGAAATCAGGCCATCGGCACCATTACCTAACCTGCTTATGGTGCTGTCATATTACGACGCTTCTAGCCAACGCGCGTCGACGTATGTGATTTTTTGGCGCAACGTCGGGATATGTCAGGAAGTGTTATGCGCGTGTTGGTATTCGTTGATGGACGACGACGGTCGATGAGGGTCGGCGGCGCGCGACATCGCACATCGAAAGTTTTGTCCTTGCACAAAACTGTTGACGTGTGCCGACGCGCGGGTGCCAACGCTATGGCTACGTTAGGGGCGCGTCAAGATATGCTAGAGTGGCTGGAATAACTTTATGCAAACACTAGGCAGATGCCACGTGTGCGTGAGGGTCGTTCCCACATGTTGCGCCAAACTGTTGCTTTTTGTTGTTTTACATCCTAGCAACATCTAAGGTCATATCAGGACGGTATGCCAAACTTTTACCGCAACATCGGCCGCACGCTAGCAATACGTTGCGCTGACGCCGAAAAGTTTGATGTGTCTCGACGATTAAAAGTGATTTTGCACGTTGGCTGTGCGCCGGTGAGAAGCGTTCTAATGTGACAGCACCATTACATCCCACTCAGTCACATTATTCCAACCAGTCCTTTCCCAATCGTAATTATTCCGAGCGCCAGGCTAGGATGTGACAAGTATCAATTTGTGTACGTCATTGGTTTGACTCGACCGGGAATCGAACTTCCGCATGGGAAGCCTGCCCTCTACCGATTCAGCCATGTGTCTGGTCAAAAGAAAGGGAGCCATGAGACTATTACTGTCTGGCGGCGAAAAAAAAGTAATTAGACTTGACCGTTATGGCCAGCGTAAATACACCGTCACAATCAATTGTAAAAAAAAAAGAAAAAAAAGAAATGAAAGAAGAGAGAACCATGTTCAGATATATCACACTGGCTGATACAGTTTGTTCTAATCTGGTATTAGTTTATTACTTTGTGGCGTTCTCTGTGGCGGAGTGGTTAGAGTGTCTGACTTTTTTCTAGGTCAGACTCCTAATCTGAGGGTCGGCGGTTCGAATCCCCCTGCCCCCAGCTCTGCCAATTTGGATTTCCACCACTGTCAAAGTCCGGTTGCTCTCATACCATGTTTATGTGGTGTGGGAGGTTAAAAATCCATTGGGTCGGTAAAATTGTAGGCTCGGGCTTTCTATCGACCAGCAGTGGAATGAGGAACACCAGTCGTCTATGACTGAAATTTCCCCTGCTTAAACAACTAATGGACCAAAAAAAATAAAAAATCACAACTTCTATTTATTTGTAAGCACTGACGTTGTGCATGCTGTACTTCCAGCGTATGTTATAACATTGTATTTGTGTGAGTGTACTTACGGCACATGACAGTTGCATAGTCCGATGGTGTTGAGTTTCTGTAATTTTTCAGAGATAATTACATTAACCTGATGGTTATAATCGACCTTACTTTAGCTTCAAATCCTGTTTATTTTAAAACAGTTATATTTTGAGATATTTGAAGTGCAAACATGTCAAATTAGTTTTGGCAAGCTTGCCTAAACTCTGACACCATAGACTTTTGCAGTAACAGGTTCTATTAAATTGCCTCAGTTTTCCCTGCTATGTGGCAACAAATGTTTAATACATGCATCAGTATCTAAGTTAGATATGTAGAATCAATTCCAGGTAATTGTTTTGGTTTTGAAAATTTGATGCTTCATCGGACTCTGCAGCTTTAGGCTGGGAAATCGAGTATTTTGACTGGCTCCCCCAGGATTTAGTTTGTTTGTTGTTGTTTTACGTCCTAGCAACATCTAAGGTCATATCAGGACGGTTACCGACTTGTGACAGTGCGTACTTATGGTGACTTTATAGTGCTACCCCACTGGAAGACCAGGCTGCCAGCACCATGATGTGATATCCCACTCAGTCACATTATCCTGACACTAAGCCAACCAGTCCTTGTCCTGTCCTAATAATGTTGAGCGCCAGGCTAGGAAGTTACAACTATTAATTTTTAATTCATTGGTTTGACTCGACCAGGTTTCGAACCCACGATCTACCAACACGAAAGTCGGACGCTCTAACTCATTCGGCAATTCCCAACTGGCTAATAAAATGAGTCTTTATGAGAGCCTAATTTCGCAATCTAAGAAGCAACATTTATTTTTTGTGTATGTCTTCATATATCCCCCAGTGTAAAATATGATAAAACATCTGGTTTAATAAGATTTAAAAGTGAAATCAATGGCGTTCTATGGCTGCCATCTTGTCTTTTTTGCATTCTCTCACATTTCACCAACTCTGCGCCGATATAAGTAACCATTTGACACTGGAGCCAGGCATTATACTTCCTGTTCCATACTAAAGCTATTTTCGCCCGTATTTACAGTATGTTGTCCTTAACCCATGTACTACAAGTACCGGGTGAATCTTTTATCTAGTCCACCCACCCCAGGCTTTTAGAGATAGCCGACTGTTGGAGTAAATAGACTGCTATCGTATTGACAAGGCTACATCAAATAAAAAATTGTTCAGCGTCCACCCATTTAAATTTGTTCAGGTAGGGTGGAAGGTTTTAATTTAATTTTTTTATTTTGTATGTAGAATGGTGGTGTACATGAAGAAAAGAATTAGCCATGGTATTCATGGTCAGAACGCATGATAGGAAGGTAGAGAAGATCATAGATACTTTCTAGGTAGAATTTGAACAAAAATACTGTTGTGGGGGTGATGAAAATGGGAAATATTGTGCCTAGAGCGTTATTCAACTAAAGCTGGTCATACCGCAATCATTAACAGAGGCGGGAAAGCGTTATTTCGAGTTTTAATATTTTATTTGAAAAGTTTTAAAAAATTTAATATTTCGAGGTGGGGGCTATTTCTCAGGTCAGGCTGGGACGCAAAACAACTATTTATTTATCTGGCCTCGGTGCCTCCGCTGCAGGGTAACAATGTATTCCATATACGCATCATTATTTCCCATTTTCAATAGTGGGCAGGCGTTTTATTGGTATCAGGGCCGCACTCAGGGTACGTCATGCTAGTCTGAACGGCAAAAGCAGTTGGTCGCCTCGAAAATGGCCGCCCCCATACCCGACAGCCATTTGCAATGAAAAAGAAGTGCTCTGATTGGCTGAAATACATGCAATCAAATACCTTATCAGCAGCTACTGTGTGATACGATAACACCAACACTCACGACACCTGGCTAGCATTGAAAACAAGCCTGAATACCCAGACTTATATGCTATGGACAGTATAACTACAGCCTCAATAAACAAATAAAAATACCTAGTTTCTATGGAGACTGGGCTTTGTTTGGGAGCTATCGATCTATGGAGGCAGCAACCTGCATTGCCGGTGGAATCCAGTGTGTGTGTGGAGGTGATTGGGATCCGCGGGAGAATTGTACGTATATAACAATATATATATATATATATATATATGTGTGTGTGTGGTTTTGAAGTCCTACAATCAGTAAATGCAACATACCGGGAAGAGATAGAACCTACTGCCGTCCAACAAATATTGTTGTTCGCCTCACGCCGACATTAGCAATTCACTGCAGGAGATCCCAGCGTTTCAACACACCTGTCTCACCTGCCTATACAGGTATGAGTGGATCACAGTGGAGGATGTCTGATTCTGAATATGTAGCGTTCTATATGTAGCGTCTACCCCACAATAACGTAATAGTATTACCTACATCATAGAAATTGGCAGAAGCTCTTAATTATCAACACCGTCGGCCTATGCAACATATTGTAAAAATATACAGATTTTTGGTTCGGATTTATATATTGGCAAAGAGCATTACTATTCTCGGGCGACGGAGTGGGGACCAGGTTTATGTAACATAGAAGCAATGGGTGCCCCACTCGCCATATTTGTGGTGATTATGTATCAAATTCATGATTACAGTGAATTATTTAGTATGCATATATATATAGTGGTATACACAACATATATCTAAATGATGTGCAACAGTCCCCACAGGGCCTCCTCCCCCAGTGCCAAGTGGAAGTATGTCAGTGGGCTAAAGACCAGTATATACCCAGATGGTTGACTGGAGGTGCCCTATTGTTTGGGATTTACTGCTATACCAACACAGTACTATCATGGGCAGTTTTGGCCTGTAGCCATTTGTTGTAACTAATTAATTATGTCCTAATATTCACTGCTAATTTACTCAATCCGGTCTCAACTAAATGTCCTGGAGATATTCAGGAAATTAGATATAATCTTTTCCTTTCTAATGATGTATTCCAATATGGAAACATCCCAAAACTCAGTGTGTCACTGCACCTTAATCTTATATAAAATTGGACCTTTGTAATTCAATCGGACATCCAATAACCCCCGTAGCCCAAACGAGGTAAGCTCTGCAACCTGATTATAGCCATCAACCTGATATATATATATATCTATCGCAATAAATGACAGAAACTCAAAACTCTCAGATTATGCAACTTTAAATTTGTTTGTCACATTATCCTGACATTGAGCCTTGTCCTATCCTATTAATGCCGATCGCGAGGCCAGGAAGCGACAAGTATCAATTTTAAAGTCATTGTTTTGACTCGATCGGGAACCCAACTCGACCTTCCGCACGCGAGGCCCGCGCTCTACTGATTAGGCCACCTTTATGACTGTTGATCCCAAAAGTGGTACCACTGATAACTACAGTACAACCCCGTTAAAGCAAGCTCGGTTAAACCAAACGATCGGTTAATCCACATTTTTTTCGGCGGCCTGGCAGAATACTACTGTCGTGGGGGGGTGATGAAAATGGGAAATATTGTGCCTAGAGCGGGACTTGAACCCACATCTCTTTGCATTATGGGCCAGTGTGCTAACCATTACACCACCTAGGCTCCCTGATATCACCACACTACCCACGCCTACCTGTCTATGTGGTTACTTGCCTGAGAGGTCAGTGCAGACCACTATGCTACCATTTATCAGATAAAAAAGTTGGTTAAACCAAAGTCGGTTAATCCAAAGTCCACTTGCGGTACAGTTAAACCAAACTTTCAGGTTTTAAGGTTATCTGAGACCTTTTTATATGATAAATGGTAGTATTTTGCCAGGTCGCCGAAAAAAGTTTGGTTTAACTGATCGTTTGATTTAACCGAGGTTCGTTTAATGGGGTTAAACTGTATATACATAAAAAACAATAATCATAGTGTCCACATACATTGTACATTCATAAAGCACCCCCGTTTTTGCCAAAGCCAAGTCAAAGTCAAAGCTCGGTTAAACCAATGATCGGTTAATCCAAACAAATTGCTAGGGCCCCTTCAAGTTTGGTTTAACAGGGTTATACTGTATTACCACCCATATAATATAAATGATCTTTGCTTGATTTGATTATACCTGTACTGTTTGTCATTTAGGATACACCGACAATGAAGTTGACGCGGTACCGACTGGTGTTTGCACTGACCGTCTCCGTACTGATTGCAAGTTGTGCACTACTAGGTAAATTACGTTTTGTTCATCTGTATCGGTATGTTAGAACAAACAAACTCACAGAAGTTTGGGGGATGTGGGAGAATGCTTACAAACAGAAAGAATGCATGCAGTAGTTAGCTACACAATAACTGAAAGTGATAAAAAAGAAGGGGAGTCACAAGACTATTACTGTCTAGCGGCGAAAAGAAGTCATTAGACTTAACCGTTATGGGCAGCATAAATACACCCATCACAAAATTTGGGAGTCTGATGGTTGGGACGCCAGCCTTCGAATGGCAAATGTGTGGGTTCGAGTTCCGCCCTAGGTGTGATGATTCTCTTCATTTGTAGAAACACCAATCATGATATTGGTGCCGGTGTAGTCAGTTCAAAACACTACCCCACAAAACTCTACAGTGGTGTTTTCAACCTAGGTTCAACACACTACGGTAGTGTTTTCAACCTAGTTCAAGGTAGGTTCAAAACACTACTGTGGCCAAACTGAAAACACTATCCTTAAGTTGAAAAAAATACCTTTAAGTTCAAAGCACTACTCTAAATGTTTTTTGTATAATTGCTGCATATTCATTTTCATTTGTAGTAGGGTGAGGCAGTATGCAGTAGGGTGGGGCAGTATGCAGTAAGGTTGGGCAGTATGCAGTAGTGTGGGGCAGAATGCAGTAGGATGGGGCAGTGTACAGTAGGGTGAGTCAGTATGCAGTAGGGTGAGTCAGTATGCAGTAGGATGCAGCAGTATGCAGTAAGGTGGAGCTGTTTGCAGTGAGGTGGGGAAGAATACAGTAGGGTGGGCTGTGTGCAGTAGTGTGGGGAAGTAGGCAGTAGGGTGGGGCAGTATGTAATAAGGTGGGGCAGTAGGGGTTGTTGTTGTTGGTTGCTGTTTTACGTCCTAGTAACATGTAAGGTCATATCAGGATGGGTATCGACTTGTGACTGCACACTCATCGTGAATTTATAGTGTTGCCCCACTGGGAAACCAGGCTGCCAGCACCATGACCCGATATCCCACTCAGTCACATTATCCTGACACTGAGCCAACCAGTCTTTGCCCAATCCTATTAATGCAGAGTGCCAGGCTAGGACACGTTAAGTATACATTTTAAAGACATTGCATGGTTTGACTCGACTGGGAACCAAACTCTCGATCTTCCGCATGCGAGGCCCATGCTCTACTGATTAGGCCACTGCGCCTGGTGGGACAGTAGGAAGGCAGTAAGGTGGGGAAGAATGCAATAAGGTGGGGCAGTGTGCAGTAGGGTAGGGCAGTGTGCAGCGTACAGCCTACTACTAATACGTGCTTCAAATGCTGCAGCACCATCAGCATATACTAATACGTGGTGCACACGCCGAAGCACTGTCAGTGTATACTACTAATACATGCTTCAAACGCCGCAGCACAATCAGTGTATACTAATATGTGGTGCACACATTGCAGCGCTATCAAGGTATACTACTAATACATGCTTCAAATGCCGCAGCACCATCAGCATATACTAATACGTGGTGCACATGCCGAAGCACTCTCAGCGTATACTACTAATACATGCTTCAAATGCCGCAGCACAATCAGTGTATACTGATATGTGGTGTACACGCTGCAGCGCTATCAGCGTATACTACTAATACATGCTTGAAATGCTGCAGCACCATCAGCGTATACTAATACATGGTGCACACGCCACAGTACTAATATGTGCTTCAAACGTGGCAGCAGGGTTAGCTTGTCATGATGGTGTTTTGAACTTGGGTAGTGTTTTGAACATACACAGGGGTAGTGTTTTGAACTTAACAGTAGTGTTTTGAACGGGGTAGTGTTTTGAACGTCCTACACCAGGACCACCATATTGTATATGCTATATGCACGATATGGTCCAAGCATCGCTGTGTGTGTATATATATATGGGTCATTCTCAGAAACTGTGTACCACATTATACTGATCTGTTGAGAAGGGTCCAC
The DNA here is from genome assembly GCA_030323885.1 of Branchipolynoe longqiensis. Lineage (NCBI taxonomy): Eukaryota > Metazoa > Annelida > Polychaeta > Phyllodocida > Polynoidae > Branchipolynoe > Branchipolynoe longqiensis. Next base: position 18,895 of record JASIRB010000245.1, read on the forward strand.
AGCGAGGAAAGGAGCAAAAATGGCTGACCACTGGGTCATATTGAGCTTGCAGGATGAGGCTGATATTGTGTAATTTAAACAGAAGTCGATGTTGATAAATTTAAAATATACTTCAAGCACTTTAATCTGTGCAAAAGATACATATATATATGTGTAACTATGTCTGAACACTACTAACAAAATAATGTGATCTTTCCATAATTTGAGCCAATCAGAGCTGTTCTTTTCGATTGCAAATGGCCGCCCCTTATGGGGGCCGCCATTTGCAATAAATATAAAAGAACACAACACATGATTATGATAATTGAAATAAATATCATTTTATAGTAATAACAAAGTTAATGTTTATTGTCAAGTATTTCTGTTCTATAATATATCAATAACGCGGATAACTAATCTACCTCACTGAGTTCTCGCGAACACGAGAAGAGGAAAGTCTATTTCCGGCAAGTTCAAACGGGCTCAAACGAGTTCAACCGTGGCTGGTTGGATCGCAACCGTGGCTGGTTGGGTCACTCCGTTTAGCGCTGAATATGCTTATGGATCTGTTATCAAATTGTTCAACCATTATGCAACCAGGCCGAACGTGTCGCCCCCTGCCTTCAAACGGTGTAACTTGTCTGTTGGCGCTCACTCACTTGATACAATGTTGAGAAATTGGCATAGAATGCAAAGAGGGAAAAAAACAAGATGGCAGCCACAGAAGGCTCTCGATTCAACTTTTAAAGTGTATTAATCTACATGATTTCATAACTTTGTCACTCAAAAAAAGCAGGCTATGATAAACAAGCATAGGACCCATATATTTAGCAATTAGGATTGGACATTGATGTAATTATTTCCAAAAACCAGCTCACGACACTTTTTTCTAAATGGCTTGTTCAGCAGCTGCCACAGCCTTGCCTGGCGGTGGCCATTAATAGGATAGGACAAGGACTGGTTAGCTCAGTGTCAGGATAATGTGATTGAGTGGGATATCGCATCACGGTGCTGGCGGCCCGATTTCCCAGTGAGGCAGCACTTTAAACTCACCATGAGTGTGCATTGTCACAAGTTGGTACCTGTTCTGATATGACCTTAGATGTTGCCAGGACGTAAAACTCCAACAACCAACCAACCAACCTGCAACAGGGCTGCGGGACTGACAACTACAGGGTCAGTAAGCGGGCGAGAAAGTCTTGAAAAGTCTTGAAAAGTCTTGAAAAGTCTTGAAAAGTCTTGAACTTAATTTGCCCCATTTCAAGGCCTTGAAAAGCCTTGAATTTAATCTATCATTAGTCTTGAAAAGCCTTGAATTCCATTAAACTGTCCCCACTTATCTAATTTATTCCGAAATCACCATTCACGTTTGTTTTTTCCTGAAATCCAAATGGAAATAACCTTGAAAAAGCCTTTGAAGTAACCTTGACTTTCATATCTTCCCATGTGTACGGACCCTGCAACTAGTCTCGTCTAAAGTTTATGTATAATTCTTTTCAGTGAATACCCATCTCACAACTTTCATGTCCTACTTGAGTCCGACCACCGCAGAGCTCGTCAGCACGGAAAAGAAGCTGCGGAACAATGCCAAGGTGGAGACGGGGACAGGGGCGGCGTCGCCCAACTTCACTAGCCTGTCCGAAAGGCTCACCTCCATTTACGCCCAGTTGAGTCCGGCCATCGCAGAGCTCGTCAGCGCGGAAAGGAAGTTGCGGAGCGATGCCAATGCCAAGGCAGCGTCGCCACGCCCGGGCGTGCGTCTCCCAAAGACGCACCTAGACACTGCAGCGGATGACTACTTACAACAATCCAGGGTGCGTATGCACAATTCAAAGACTGTGGTCTTCAGCGTTCCCAGATCAACATTCCTCAGCATCCTGAGCAAAACAGTGTATGCGGTGCGCAGCAACAATTGCTGGGCATTATCCCACAATGTGATAATCTTTAGGAACATGTACGGTATGCCATGTTTGGTCATTGCTAACACTACCACCACCAGCACCTCCGCCACCACCACCACCATCACCACCACCGCAGCGGCCCCTGGTGAGCTCCATGGTGCGCGCAGAATGGCCGATTTGGAGGCTGGTTACAACCAGGTCACAGGCCAATTCGCAACCAGGTCACAGACGGGAACAAGTCCACGGACGACGGAGCTACCCCCGACACCGCAGCCGGGGCCGGGGCCGGGGCCGGGGCCAGGGCAGCCTACTGGCCGGGTCAGCTTGGGCTACGTGCAGGTGCTGAGGGACGCGCTGCTCATGAGCAATGGCGACGTCTTGACGAACGGAAGTTATATCAACATCATCCGCTGCGTGCCAGAGATTCGCGACAACTTCAACGCCAGCAGCGTGCCCAGCTATGATCGTGTATTCACCATAGCTCAGTACTATGGTCAGAATTACTACCACCTCTTGAGCGAGAACCTGCCGCGGCTAGCCTTGTCTCTGCCGCTGCTGAAGCGTGACTCAGATATCCGTGTCCACGTCGCCCAAAAGAACACAATCACAAGTCTTATGCTTGCCGAACTCGGCATCAGCGCTGACCGGCTGGTGAGCGGGGTGGTCCGCGCCCGGGTGGCCTACGTGCCGGCCGGCTCGACATGCGGGAGGATATCCGTCGTGCCTGGAAACTTACTTGCGCTGCTTCTGCGGAGCCGGCTTATACCACCGATACTACCACCACCATCACCAACACAACCACCACCGCCACCGCGGTACCAGCTACAGTTCGCGCAGGACACCATCGTGCTCATCAAGCGCTCTGCGAAGCGCTGGTTTGATAACCACTCGCAGATCCTCACCATGTTGCGGATCGTGGCCAGGGAGAGCCGGTTGCGAGTGGAGGTGTTTCCCGACAACCCAGTTCCGCCACTCAGCGTTATGCAAGTGATGTTTGACCGGGCGTTGCTGGTGGTTGGGCCGCACGGCGCCGGGATGTCCAACCTTCTCTTTAGCCAGCCCGGGACCTGTGTCATCGAGGTGCTCTGCTACAGCCCTCTGAGGCAGATGAACGTCTGCTATAAACATTCATCGGAAAACCTCGGGCATATCTATTACGGCATCGTTCCCAGAGTTCACTGCAGGAAAACGACAAGTGACGACCTACTGCCGTCCATTAAGCATTGCCTCCAGACCTTGCACAGATAAAGATAATGATAATGATAAAAGTACAAACATTTGTTGTATTTAACAACACCTCTAGAGCACATTGATTTTCATATCATTGGCTATTGGACGTCAAACATATGGTCCTTCTTACATATTTCTTTGGAGGAAACCCACTGCTGCCACATAGGTTACTCTTTCCGATAAGCGGCAAGGGGTCTTTTAGACGCACATTCCCATCGACAGGACAGCATATAGCTCACCCTATAATGAACCAGCTGCAGACCACTGGTTGTTGATAGTGAAAATGATAGTGATAAATACGCAGGCCGACAGGTGTGATTTGGGGGTTAATTCACGATGAGACAAGCTGCTTTATTATTCCTTGAAAGTTTATACTGCCCATCATGGATGAGTCTGAATAGACTTCTTTTCACCATTTGACAGTTTGTCGATAGAAAGCCCAAAGGGAGCGGGATGTAGCTCAGGCAGTAGAATGTCCACCTGTGAAGGTGTGGATCATTTGGTTGCCCCTCAGTGGATGCATTTGCAGTTTGGGCTAGGGCTATTTTCCGTTCTAACTAGTGGTTCACAACTGGTTCATCAACGGCTGTGTGGTATTTGCTCTCCTGTCTGTGGGAAAAGACCACTTGCTGCTTATCGGAAAGAGTAGCCTATGTGGCGACAGCAGGTTTCCTCCAAAGAAATATGTCAAAATGACCATATTTTTTACATCCAATAGCCGATGATAAAAATCAATGTGCTCTAGAGGCATCGTTAAATAAAACAAGCCTTTTATGATAATGATAATGATAATAATATATAGTCGGACTGACAGGTGTGATTTGGGGGTTAATTCACAATGAGAGAAGGAGTGGTATAGTAGTGCTTTCTTTTTAATTGAAAATTAATACTGCCTATCACGGATAAGTCTGAATATACTTGTTTTTCAGCATTAGACAGTTTGTCAATAGAAAGCCCAAACCTACACTTTTACTGACCCAAGGGATTTTTAACCTCCCACAACACATAGAGATGGTATGAGAGCAACTGGCCTTTTATGCCGCTGTAAGTTATACACAGCGGTGGAAATTCAAATTGGCATAGGTGGGGGCACGGGGAATCGAATCACCAACTTTCAGATTAGGAGTCTGACCTAGAAAGCGGTCAGACACTCTAACCACTCCGCAACGGAGAACACCACACAGTAAAACCATGGTCTGAGTATAGTCAAGGTCCACCTGTGGCTATTAGTCTCATTCAGCCTTCATGTCTCTCCTTAGTCACGTGGACTAGGACCTATTACAGAATTGGAAGGTAGTGCTAATCTGACTATCACTTAAAGTTGCATAGTCCAATGGTTTCAGATTTCTGTCATTTTCACTAATTATATTAGGCTGATAATATTATATTTACAAATATATTAGGCTGATCGTTATAATGTTCCTTATTTTAGTTTGAAGTGACACATATAACACTTTCGAGGTATAGTAAGTGTAGGTGGGGGGGGGGAGGGGGCAGTGGTGAGGGCACAGACGGTGGCGGCCCCCAATGGATTTAAGTGTGAGTAGGATGGAACTGTAGGTGAATAGATAGGCTCCTCCAGTAGCCGGCCTTATAATACTTGTATAATGGCTTATACAGCATATATATTTCCTGCAACTATTCTTCTATGTTAGCATCAACTGTGCAAATTATATCTTCCCATCATGGATTGTGCATTTATCAATGCAATATCCACAATAGTAGAACTATTGATGTTTTTCAATGTAATGTATTCCACATGCAAGCGGGTCGTTCTCAAAAACTAGATACCATATTTTTGGTATCCATGTTACTTCGGAGATAATTAATTCTTTCTTTTTTTAATAGCAAGTCAAATAATTATTGTTGCCTATTGTTATTAAGTATGTTAGCAATATAATATCTATCCCACAAAACATATCAAATGTATGTTTATATGATTTTGTGCTAAAGTGAAAATGTGAGATTTTATACTTTTTTTTTTCTTGAAGATTTATATTGCCTATCATGGATACGTCTGAATAGACTTGTTTTCACCATTAGACAGTTTGTCCATAGAAAGCCCGAGCCTACACTTTTACCGACCCAAGGGAATTTTAACCTCCCACACCACCTAGACATAGTATGAGAGTCACTGGCATTTGATGATGCTGTAAGTTATACACAGCGGTGGAAATCCAAATTGGCAGAGGTGGGGGCCATGGGGAATCGAACCACTGACCTGCAGATTAGGAGTCCGACCTTGAAAAAAGTCATACACTCTAACCACTCCGCCAGAGAGCCAATCAAATGGATGTGTACTAACAGTAATACCGAACAGACACTTTCTTTTAAAATTTTGTTTGAATGGTTTTCTTGTAAGACATCATTTTGTTTGCTTAACTGTAATCAAAGGAATCTAGTTTGAATATGGTGTGTATCTTAATAATGACGTTAAGGATGTGTCTTCAATTTTCATGTCATGTAGGACCTTTTATTACACTGTTTAATTTGCATAACGCCAAAAGCAAAAAGTGAAGTGACATTTTTTCAACTCACATATCCATAACACGTAAACCTTCATATGACTATGGAATCTGCTACTATTTGTTATTTTTTCAACTTTTGCTTCCATGTCACAAAAGTAGTACCCAATTTTCAGAGAACGACCCAAATAAAAAATACTTCAGTCTCAGTGGTATGCATGGGGAAACACGCTGAAGTGGGTTATTCTATCAAACTGGGCACTACATATTTGGTTTCCACATTATGATGCTGATAATTTGTTCTTTCTTTTATTGATTGCAAGTCAAATAATTATTGTATCCTCTGTCTATTAAGTACGTTAGCAATAGTACATTATTGAAGCTATCCCAAGAAAGAAATTTAAAGTTTACTCATATGATTTTGTGCTGATGGGAAAAAGTGAAAATTTACACATTTACACTATGCATGTAGCCAAACTTTTATTCAGCTAATTTTTCAACTTTTTTCTTGTAAGTCATAACCTTGTTTGC
>JASIRB010000241.1:0-25000 GCA_030323885.1 Branchipolynoe longqiensis
ACATGACACGGAAAGGAAACTGACAGCCAACGGACAAAACAAACTCAAACCGGACAAGAACCATAGACGTCAATCCGGAGGCATCCGTTCCTAATTGTGTGCATGTTGAAAACTTGATGGACACAAACTGGATTTTGTTTGGTTTCTGTCCATTTCCCCCAATCTGGTGATGTGTGACAGCCGCTTAAGACTGATTAACATGTGATAGGCATCGCAGAGTCAGTTTGTGTTTTGGGGGGAGATCACCATCCTGACCTGACATTAGATGTCGTCAGAACATAAAACTCCAACAAAGAACCATGCAATTTCCGTCGAGTGTTATCTTTCTTAAACTGATAAACCTAGATATATGCATCGCGGGATTATTGTGGGTTTTTTTTGGGTAGAGGTTTTGGGTTCGATCCGGGAGGTTCAAGAATGGAAGGGGGCAGTCACGGAATTTTAAAAGGACAGTATATTTTCCGGGAAGCATGCGTTCTGAATGCTATCTACAATATTAGGTTTTACGTCTATTATCAAATTATCATGGTGATTGACTGGAGGGTTGGGGTACTTCATGAAGCCTTGTTCATAGAGCATGTTGTACAGCAACATTAGTTCTTGTCATTATCATCAGAAGGCAGTGTGGTAGTGGAAAATAGTATGTAAACCCTTCTTCGCAGAGCATGATATGTATCAAGGACTTAGCTAGAACCTTAGTTCTTGTCATTGCCATCCGAGGGCAGGATGTTAGTAACAAATAATAGTGTCTAAACCCTAATTCCGATATACGGCAGGGGGAGTGCAATTATGTCATGTTTGATTTGTATGCCTAGCCAGGTGAGCTTGTATAAATACGTACATATATGTATTGGTTGGGTTATAACTGAGTTTCAAATGGATGGGAATAGTGAGTGCTGGCAGGACTGAGTGCCTTAGTACGCAGGGCCTGGGCCTTCTGCCAGTTAACGGTCAACCCGATCAAGCTGTGAGGAGCAACCAGGTCAATGTTGGTTGTGGCCAGACAGCCACTTGTGGTGGGCAGACCCACATTTGGCATGGGGATGGGAAATGCTGCGCTCCTATTGGGTGACTGGGGTGGTGTGACACCCTACCAGAGCGGCTGGGAACTATTTACATAAAGATAGAGGGCTTGCCTTCTCTTACTTCACTCACTCTTATTGTCTCTTTCTTCTTGTATCTATTGTGTTTCCTTACAGCCTACTTGCACAGTAACAGCTCCGGGTACCAACTCTACATCTTGTTCAGAGAACATGATGTACTGTGATATGTTAGCTAGAACATTAGTTCCTGTCATTGTCATCAGAGGACAGGATACTTGTGGGAAATAGTATGTAAACCCTTGTTGACAAGTCATATTGTACTGTGACCCGAACAATAGTTCTTCCATTGCCGTCAGTAGGAAGGTTGGTCTCGTAGTGGCCTCCCCTCTCTTCTCTTATTTTGTACTCTCTACTTGTTTTGTTCAATAAACACTTTTGACCTCGGCACTGCGTGTCTCTCCACCCCCCGTTTGTGCGACTCATTGAACTGGTAGCCTGAACATTACTTCTTCAATTGCAGCCAAGGAAGTAAGAAGTCCTTGAATTTTATACACTTACTTTTACCTCAAATGGAGTGTGACTTGCATATCTCACGAGAATCAAGCACACTTGTATTATATCCATTATCTAGGCTTGGAGCACCGATAGTTATTAGTTGTAAGACTGCCATTTCTACTGCCAGCATACGTGAAGAAATAAATAAAGCCATGGTTCAGCTCTGTCACTAATTATACATTAACGGCATGTTTTAAGGATCTCTAAAACTCCAATGATGCTATGGCGGGCGACCACTGTTCAAGCACTTTGGACCAAAGAACGCACCTTGCGACCTCCATGCGACCAAATAAATCGTCACCGACTTCCTGCTGACTATTTCGGCCGTGCTGAGGTTTTTAGTGCAGTAGTTGCAATCTCCTTGCGACCAAATTGGTCGCAGGAACATCAGCAACCACTGGGGACCACTTTGCAACCTTTATTATGATCACTTTCTACCTCTTTGTAACCGCCCCTTTTGTTGTGGTCGCAAAGTGGTCGCAAGCATTTGTGTGACTTAGGTATAAGGTGATGGAACCCAATTTAGTCAGCACAATATAGCCACATTGCCCATGCTCAGCTACTACCCAGTACATTGTCCCAGACATTATTCTCACCTAAAACCCAGATCAATTAATTAATTCAGATAAGCATTGGTGCCTTCTGAACAGCTTCCCACACTGCTGACGCAAAACGCAACACGCAACACGCAACACGCAGCGGAACCTTGGGGAGTCATTGCTTAAAGCTGATTGGTTGAACATGCAACGCCGGCCAGGCCTGACCGGGTGAGTCCTAGACCTCCCCGCACATCCGCACATGGGAACGAGCAACTCACATGGCGGGGTAAAACTGGGAGGCGCTGTGGGACAATTGCGTTAAGCTGGTTCTTGGAATAATGTGGCCACTACTTTGAGTAATCATCACATACACCTCCCCAGAGAGCTATTGCTTATAGCTGATTGGTCAGAATCGGCCGGCGAGCAAAACATGCGATGCTGGCCCCAGTGTGAGTCCTACATTTGAGAGAGCGAGCAATTCACACCGCGGGGTGAAACTGGGAGGTCGTGTGGGGCAATCACGTTAAGCTGGCTCTTGGAATAATGTGGCCAGTATGTAGAGTAATCATTACATATATATCCCCTGGGAGTAATTGCTTAAATCTGATTGTTCGAAATCGGTCGACAAGTGGCACACATGACACAAGCCCTGCTGTGTGAGTCCTACACCATCCCATGCATATGTACGTGAGAGCGACCAACTCACACTGTGGGGTGAAAGCGGGAGGCGGTGTGGGGCAAACCTGTTAAGCTGGCTCTTCAAATAATGTCGCCGGTTTAAAATTGGTGTTTTATTCAAGTGGTTTTATTGCTCTGAATAACATGTTATCAGCACTAATGGTCTGGAATGAGCGGTTGCGCTCATTCGTGTTCATTGCTGGGCACGGGGTGACGGTGAGGCTCAATCATGCCCCCCCGTATTAGGTGGGGGGCGGTGGGGTGTGGGGGGAGCACCAGCATGCCAGGCTCAGAGCCTGACACTCCACTCAACTCCTCCCAACGAATCAAAAGCCAATACCCAGCTACCAATCACATCACACTACCATCCGCAGCCCTCCAGGCTTCCCATCCAAACATCAGTCCACAACAGCGCCTCCACCTGACAACTACTACACCTACCTCTTTTCACCCACCCACCCACACCTGCCGATTAATTGGCGAGCCAATCAAATGAACTATTAAATTAAATGTTAAATTTAAACTAGAAGTCAATTAACAGAGTAAATTAACCACATCATTTATTATAGCCAATTGACAACTGTGCAAATGGCAGATCACATGTACTTGATTACATGTAGACCATACACTCATTTTTTACCATGTACAAATTAATTTCTGCTTATTACCTTGGGGTGGGGGTGGGTGGGGGGGGCGGGGGGGACACCAGCATGCCAGGCTCAGAGCGTGACACTCCACTCAACTCCTCCCAACGAATCAAAAGCCAATACCCAGCTACCAATCACATCAGGCTACCATCCGCAGCCCTCCAGGCTGCCCATCCAAACATCAGTCCACAACAGCGCCTCCAACTGACAACTACTACACCTACTTCTTTTCACCCACCCACCCACACCTGCTGATTAATTGGCGAGCCAATCAAATGAACTATTAAATTAAATGTTAAATTTAAACTAGAAGTCAATTAACAGAGTAAATTAACCACATCATTTATTATAGCCAATTGACAACTGTGCAAATGGCAGATCACCTGTACTTGATTACATGTAGACCATACACTCATTTTTTACCATGTACAAATTCATTTCTGCTTATTACCTTGTTATTTATCATTGTTGTACCATCATGATCCATATGTTGCGCTTACCATATCATGCCCATATGTCATCACCATACATGACCTTAGGTCGGCTGCTGCTTCCCTGCTAAACAATAACATGTTCCATGACTTGCTGCCGAGGGGCCACGCCCGAATAAATGCCATGTTTTCCCACCTCACCCTCCTTGTCTTATGTGCCTGTGAGCAATTCAGGGGTCTTCCAGCCTGAAAGACAATTGATACTACCTACTAAACAAAGATACATAAATACATATAGACAATTACAACATATTAACCAAATCATCGATATGAATGATGAATAAAGAATGAGATAAGAGCAAAAAAGAAGGGCAATCCGAGGTAACTATGTTAGACTTCCCTGGTGATGGTTAGATGGGGGCGGACGTGACAGGATGTATGGTAGGCTTTTGTGGTTGAACTAATCGTTGTGGTAATCACAGGAGAGCTCTATTGTGCGATTAAGTAACTTAAAGCTGCATAGTCCGGTGACATTTTCAAATTTCCCAAACCGAAACAATTGCCTAGATTTGATCTTACATATTCAACTTAGCTACGATTCAACTTATAAAGCATCAGTTGTTACATAGAAGGCGATACTAAGCCAATGTAATAGAAGTTGTTGCGGCTGAAGCTGATGGTGTCAGAATGGTGATGTGCTTGCCAACAATAAGTTTACACGTTTACACTTCAAATATCTCACAAGTTAGCTATTTAAAATAAAAGTTAGATTACAACCATCAATCTAATTTATATATCTTAGAAAATCACAGAAACTTGAACCCATTGGATTATGCAACTTTAATCTTGAGTACTTATGTACCTCAGTAAGTTCCAGCTAGAAGTATTTCCAGGCTCAGGTTTGTTTTGGGTAAAACAGTTTATTTATTAGAATATATTGTTTTCAGCACTGAGGCGCTTGTCTTCCGCCTGTTTTACATTACATTGTAAAGAGGTAGATGTTAGTTGATGTTTTTAAGGGGTTTACTCTGTTAGTGGGTTAGCCATAATAAGTTCAGTGTTGTGTGCTAAGGTGGTGGGGTCACTGCAAAAACTGTGCTGCTCTTACAGTATAGCTGAGGTAAGTAATTGAGTGATGGGATGCAGCGAGGACAAGCAGGGAGGGCAGAGGATCCATGGCATGACGCTTGTTCAAGGGGCTGGCCAGTAACATGCCTTCTGACCAGTGACTTAAAAGCTTGGTTGGAAGGTGCACTTCTAATTGCAGATGGTAGTTTAAAATTTGACATCTTGCTCCCTTTAAATATTGGTGCATTAGCTAGTTTGTTTGCGCCTGGTCTAGGAACTCTCAGGAGTGGTCCATCTCCCATTCTTTTCTGCATGTTCAGTGGATCTCTGTATAGTTTGTTTTGTTTTTCTTGCTGTCAGCTGTACTGTCCTGATATACCTGGGCAAGGACACCAGCGATATCTCTAGACCACAGAGCATGCACTGGACAACATAACAAACGTGCCCGAGTCGGGTCAGTGCGCTCCGTGTATCGGTTTACCCACACATCTTGGTTGGCCACACAAGTGGTGCACTGGGTGCATGTGGGACACGATTTCTTACAATATTTCTTTTTGGTTCAAGTGTTTTTATCCCTCTGAATAACATGTTGTCCATCTCTAATGGCAATTGCCACTGCACAATAAATAAATATACAACAATATAGATAAGCAATTACAACTTAACCACACAACCTGAGAACTGGGGGTTTTTGAGGGGGGAAATAGAAATCCTCTATTATTATTATTATGTGTGGCCGGCCAAGAGTGTGTGTATGTATATATGACTTAAGCCCATGCTTGAGGGCAGGTAATTATAGACATAGGGATGATTGACAGGTCTGCGTGTGAGTGCACTCAGGGCCTGGCTCTCTGCTGAGGTAAGGGTCAATGCACACAGGGGTCAAGGTTAGTGGTGGCCACAGGTCAACCAGCTCTGGTGCTGGGCAGACCACTGCTGGTTATGATAACCAGAAATGATGAGTCCCTATTGGAGGAACTGGAAATACTGCTTCCTTATTGGTTGAAGTGAATGGCATGATCCTATACCAAGAATCCATGTACTATATATAATAAACCAGAAGGGCTTGGACTTTCTCTTACACTCTTACTTTTGCTTTGCTCTCTCTCTTTCTCTCCATTTGTATTGTGTTACACTTTAGCCTACCTACATAGCCATAGACTCAAACACCCACTCTACAATATGATATAATCTGATGCCATGCTAAAATATGATATACCATATCTCAGAACAGTTTGAAAATCGACTACCAAGTCACTATTTATTTGCTTTTTGTCAAAAGGACAAATATAGCCTTACCGGTTACTAAAGTTTGAAAATTGAATAGCAAGTGATGAGGTTTCCGCAGGAACTGTTAGAAACTCCCATTAGTGGCGCTAGTGGAGCTTGTACGGAGCAATCACATGCCCACCAGAGATTGGATATAAATACCTTCGGGGTATATGCAATAAATAAATGAACCGGTACTTAGATAATAATATAGGCTGCGGGGAAACAATGGGGTGGATTTTTACACGTGTGTTCTCTGTGGCGGAGTGGTTAGAGTGTCTGACTTTTTTCTAGGTTGGACTCCTTATCTGAAGGGCAGTGGTTCGATTCCCCATGCCCCTATCTCTGCCAATTTGGATTTCCACCGCTGTGTATAACTTACAGCATCATCAAAGGCCAGTTGCTCTCATACCATGTCTATATGGTGTGGGAGGTTAAAAATCCCTTGGGTCGGTAAAAGTGTAGGCTCGGGCTTTCCATCGACAAACTGTCTAATGGTGATAACAAGCCTATTCAGGGTTATCCATGATATCTAGTATAAATCTTCAACAAAAAAACAAGAAAGTGGCCCTGATCATGGGCTCAGGATATCAGGAGGAACCATCTCACTGACTATTCGTGCAGGCCGTGGGAATACAATGAGGTGAATTTTTACAAGGACCTGGCCCTGATCATAGGTTCAGGATATCAGGAGGAACCTTCTCATTAACTATTCGTGCAGGCTGTGGGAAAACAATGAGGTGAACTTGTATAAGGACGTGGCCCTGATCATGGGTTCAGGGTAAAGTTCCTGTCACACTATGCCGGATTGAGCAACGGGCAGAATTGTCTAGTCCAGTGGTATTCAAATGTGTCAAAATGTTGTGATATTGGGTCAAGGGCCGCTGGACGAATGGACATGAAACGAGCATGAAACGGACATGATAGCCAATGAACGGTAAGCAGACTAAACGGACTCAAACCGGACAAGAAACGTATACGTCAATCCGACGGTATCCGTTCCAAATTGTGTGAATGTTCAAAACTTCTAACGGATTGGGGCGGATATCAATGGATATCAATGGATATGCAACGGACACAAACTGGACTTTGCTGGATATCAACAGACTTTGTTCAGTTTATTTCCGTTTCCCCCAATCCGGTGTTGTGTGACAGGGCCTTAACAGGGAGCTTAATGGGGTCACGCCCGTACGTCAGGGCTGGCTGCCCTTATCATGGACAGGCCTGAGTAGGCTGGGCAGCTGCGTTCCCGCCAATTCACAGGAGAACGAGGTCACCTAGTGCTTCACAAGTGGCTGATGTCATCTGCTCTCAGTGATTCAGGCCGTACTGGTGTGAGTGGAATTCAGTGAAAGTCGTCTGCAACCAGGAGTGGAGTATTTAGTGTTCCTTGAGTATTGGTGTTACCTGATTATAGGTGATACCTGATTATATGTCTAATCTAACTGGGTTTTACCTAACTATCAGTCTTTTACCTGAATATCGGTGTTCACTGATTTATGTAAGTCATCGCTTTGAGTCCACCCGGATTCAAACTCCTGATCTTCCGCCTGGGAAGGTTGTGCTCTACCCATTCGGCCACAGCGTCCAGTGTTTTCTCAGTTGTTGGCTGAGTGGCAAAATAGACTAGGTTCTATACATTTCTAGTTATGCCCATACTGTAGAGAGTTGTGTATTATTTACTATTAACATCATCATCATGCTGTCGGTTGCGATGCGACAAAGACTGCTCTCATTACTTGACTGCCGCTCTCCATTTAGCTCTCTGCTGTGAGCGTGATGTCCATGAGTCGGTCTTAATTTCTCTCAGCTTCAGGTTTCTCTTGATGGTATCCTTGAACCGGAGACGAGGGCACCATCTCTTTCTGTAGTCAGAAGACAGTTGAGAATAGAGGATCTGCTTTGGTAGCCTGTCTGATGACATCCTCATGAGGTGTCCAGTCCACCGGAGATTCTTTTTGATCAGAAGATCTTCCATAGAGGGCAGCCCCGTTCGTTCCAGTATTTCCTTATTTGTCACTTTGTCCTTCCAGGTTAGTCTCATGATTGAACGCAGATGTCGCATCATGAAGGCATGCAGCTTTTTCACCTGTCATCCATACACTGTCCAGGCCTCGGTGTATTAAAATGCTCTCATGTTAAAAGACAACTTCAGGAGGTACATTGTGACCGGCATGACAGACTGCAGCTCTATGTGGAGGAAACAGTGGCACGGCAAGCACCGCTCCGTGGCGCCACCTGGTGATGGCCGCCAGGATCACTCAGTCTTTACCTGTCACACTGCTTTATGAGGATATATATAATACATGTATATATAATAGAAACTTATATTCTTCACAGATGGGCTATTCAGTTTGAAAGCTAATAATATTCTTGTTTTTCGTGAAATCAACCAATTTACATTTGTGTCTTCATGTTGGTATCAAAAAGAGATAGCTTAATCAAAATCACTGACTTCTGTGGTTTTGTTTCATTGTATTCTGACAAATTAGGCCCAAATGAAGGGCAAAAAGCATAATTGATTTGTCACATGCTGAACAGTCTGTTAAGTCTTAGGCGATTACGTCCAACAAATGCTATAATTTGGGATGAATAGACACACTACTAGTACTAATCTCTTTGTAAGATGTGTTTCTACTACTTAGGGTACAAATTATGAGTTTCCCCTTGATATCTATTACATTATTAATACATACAATTTGCCGTAACATTTGGTGTCCACTTTGAATAGAAATTTTCAATCATACTTTATACAGATAGCAAAGGGGCTACCTTTTCATACCGTTGTCAACAGTGACTCCTACACAGCACACATATATATTTTGTATTAACGCTGTTAATATAATCATATATTAGAAGATTGATAAGTGTTTACTTTGAGTATGGTGTCCTGAAACAACCGTGTATCAGTAATGTCAATAACTATTATAATCAAGGTATTGAATAGTTTCTTTTAGATGTATTAATATGAGCATATTAGGGGACTCGTAAAGAAGCAAAGATTACACAAGAACAACATTTATGGCAACAATCATGACCTTTAGAGTTTCCCTTTTGCATGTAGTGGTGGGTATCCATCTAACAACCATATTATTATGCTGAGTCATACTTCCGGGATCCCCTGGAAAAAAAACTGAGTGTCTCAAGTATCTTTTTTTCTCTCAAAATATGTGGTTGAGGGACCATATCTTCAATCTGTGTCATTGAGAGGTCATTTGTAAAATGTTTATTTTTGACCCATCACATCACATCGTTTTCTGAGAACAACCCATATATTATATTATTCATATTCAGGTGACAGTGTTGTGATATTGCTATGATAGTGTCATAAAAGCGTTGCTAGGGTGATAAGTGAGCGTTGAAAGAGCGTTGTGAGAGTGTTGTGAGAGTACTTTGAAAACTACTATAAGAGCATAATGAGAGTGTTGTGTGAGTGATAACTGACTGTTCTGAGAGTGTTAGGAAAGTGTTGTGAGAATAATGTGGGAGTATTGTGATAGTATCATGAGAGTATTGTGAGAGTACTTTGACAGTTTTGTGAGAGTACTATAAGAGTGCAATGAGAGTGTTGTGTGACTGATATATGACTGTTATGAGAGTGTTATAAAGATGTTGTGAGAATATTGTGAGAGCATTGTGAGAGTATCGTGAGAGTACTCTGGGAGTAAAGTAAGAGTAATGTGAAAGCATCATGACAGTTGTGTGAGAGTGCTATTTGACTGGTTTGCAAGTGATGGGAGCATGTAGTGAGAATATGTTGAGATTCTTGTGAGAGTACTATGAGTGTGCCATGACATCACTGTGAGAGCGTCATGAGAATATTGTAAGAATGATATGTGAAATGTGTGAGTGTATTCTGAGAGTTATGTGTGCTAGAAGCATGGTGGCAGTGTATTGTAAGAGTGAGGGGAGTGTTGTGAGAGTACTGTGAGAGTGCTGTGAGACAGTTGTGAACTTGTTGTGAGCGTTGAGAGTAATCTGATAGCGGTGTGAGTGTGTTGTGAGTGTGCTGTGAGACCGCTGCGAGAATCTTCTGATAGTGTTGTGAGATTATTGTGAGAGTGATGTGAGAGTGTTGTGAGAGAGTTGTGAGAGTATTGTGATAGTGATGTGAGAGTGATGTGAGTGTCATATGATAGTATTGTGAGACTGTTGTGAGAACCATGTGAGAGTGATATAAGAATGTTGTGAGAGTGTTGTGAGACCGATGCTAGAGTGCTGCTAGAGTGCCGTGAGAGTGTTGTGAGAGTGATGTGAGTGACTAGTGAGAACGATGCGAGTGTTTGTGAGAGTGGTCTGGGAGTGCTATGAGAGTATTGTGACAGTATTGTGACAGTATCGCAATATTATTGTGAGAGTATCACAAGAACCCTGTGAGAGTGATGTGAGAGTGTAGATGGGAGGATATAGGCCGCCATGCATGGTAGCCCACGTCGGATACAGCTCAAACTCGTGAGAATTGTTGAATCACTAAACGTCATCTCAGTTTTCTGTCCAGACCTGCATTCTGCATAACTTTAACCCTTCCACCCACACGTGGATGTGTGTGGGGTCGTGGGGGTGGGGGGTGTAGGTGAACCTGCAGGTGTTGGGATGGGGACTGTCTGCGGCAATAGATTTATATAACTCATAATATAAAACATTACAGTACAAAAATACAAAAGGAAGTATGTTGAGGACTTCCGGTAAAAAACCCAGAAACAACCCCACAAATGAGATAACCATTGGAGTCAAACTTTCAAAAGGTTCATGATTTACATTCCTATTGTTGTGTTAATTGCTCTATTGCCATCTCATCACAAGAAAAGTAGATTAGTGCGAATTAAATTACCGTCAGGTAAAAATCAGTTATTTTAATTCAATATTTGGATTGGTGTTGACAGGGTTTTGCGCCTGAAGTGTTCATTTATTAGAGCTAAAAGTACCCGCCCCTCCCCACTTAAGTACATTACTTCGTTACAAGTTGTGTTTGTCTGTTGTTGTTTTATGTCCTAGCAACATCTGATGTAATATCAAGATGGGTACTGGCTTGTGAGAGCACCAGGAAGGTTCAAGGCCCTACCAGGATGAGTACCGAATCATGACAGAGCATACTGATGCTGACCTTATAGTGCTGCCCCACTGGGAGATCAGGCTGATGTCACCATGGCCAGATATCATACACAGTCACAATATCCTGATACCGTGCTAAGCAGTTCTTGGCCCATCCCATTAATGCCAAGTACCAGCCTAGATAGCGACAAGTATCAATTTTGGTCATCATTGGTTTGACTTGGTTGCGATTCAATCTCCTGACCTTCCGCACGGAGAGCATGTATGTTCCACCTATAAATTTAGCAGATAATCTGAGGTATTTCAACAAAGTAAATGTACTCCATTATATCCCAGAGAGAGCTGCCTGTAAGTGTAATATATACGTAAAATGAGTGTGTTGAGTGCCCACCTCCCGTTTTGGTAGGTGGTGGGAAGTCAAACACTTGCCAAGTCAAATCAAGACTTAAAAATGAATAGTTGTCCCTACTTAGTATGGCGTTCGGGATTACTAGGATAATGCAAGGACCAGTGTAATGAGGAAGACCGATTGTTCATGGGCAAAATCTCCACTGTTTTATCAATAAATCCCCCCCCCCCAAAAAGCCAACTAACTAAACAACAACATCTAGATAATCAGCCTCTGCTGTACAGACACGCCACATTGTAAAGGCCCTGTCACACTACAACGTTTCCCACCAACGCGTGTCGATGTGTTGCCTTTTTGGTCGAAACATTGGTACACGTCGGGACACGTTACCGGTGCATTACCGGCGCGTTACCAGCGTGTCAGTACACATTGAGGGATAGCAACATGTGAATCAACACGTCGGTGGCTGTCGGCACGCATCGGGTCGCGCCGATCGTTTTGTGCTTGCACAAAACTGTCGGCACGCAGCGACGCACTCCAACGGATTGGAGCGCGCGTTATGGACGCGTTACCAACACGTCGATACATGTTGTTGGTGCGCCGGCGGAAGGGTGGCAGGACGCTTATCAACGTCGCTTAACGTTGGCCTTTTTTTTGCCAAAATGCGACCGTTCCGTCGCCGCGTCGGCAACATCCCATCGACGGCTAGTGGGCACGCCATTGGCGTTGCTCCAGCATTTCTCGGTGCGTTGGACATGTTGCCGGCGCGCCTGGAAGCATTCGCGGTGGGTGTGGATGCGCTGCCAGCGCGTCCTGACGTGTTGGTGGCGGGTGTGTACGCGTTGACACGCTACTAACATGACACCAACAGACCATCCCCACGCCGTCAACGTGCCGACAGTGTGCCGACAACACGCCGATAACACGCTGATAACATGCTGGAAACCCGCTGGCGGGACGTTGACATGTTATTCCGCCGCACGTCAAAACCCATTGGCCGCCCACCAAAAACACGCCACTAACACGCTGCAACCCGTCATACTTTCTCCCACAACGCCGACAAGTTGGACGTTTCTTGACACATTGATAATATTTTGCGCGTTGGCGTCATGCCGGAAGAAACATCGTAATGTGACAGGGCCTTAAGTAACCCACTTAAACCAGCTGTTTATTTGCAGCAGACTGATTTCGTACCACTCAGAGACATATACAGAATGCCGACTTCGCAAAACTGAAAAGTTGCTGACAAAAACCGATATTTTCCCGAAGAAATAACGGAAAACATGAAAGTAAAACCAGCCAACCACCCCAGATAAGCGTATAAAAGAACAAGCAGTAGAATAACCCCATGTCAGGTGTCCCTCTATAGACACATTGACATTCTGCGTCACTATCACGTGACTCACACGTCCGATATGGTCTTGTTGAATAAAGCAAGATGACGGGTATCATTGTGTGCATGACTCACTAGAACACGCCGTCAATGAATAGATCTGTTTGTGCGTGTGTGTTGTTGTTTTGCGTCCTAGCAATATCTAAAGGGTATATCAGGATGGATGGGTACCGACTTATGACAGTGCACACTCATGCCGACGTGTTAGTGCTGCCACACTGGGTTTGATTGATTGATTGGTGCTTTACGCCATGTCGGCAGCATAGGCCATATTCACGGCGAGAAATGTTTGTTTTTTGTTCAAACCATCGCTTTTACATGTAAAAGCAGACAATCAATTATGTGCCAATAGACACTCATTAAATTCGAAAGCTCACAATCATATATTTGTGGTCAAGTGAAACAAATTCCCATAGAAAAAGAAAAGTTTTATTAATAATTGATAGAATCTATTTAGTAAACTATATGAGGTGGTACAGTCCAGCTTCCCTCAAAAAGGCTAACATGTTTTCCCGTTTTACCTTAGTAAAAAGGTCATGCATACTGTCTGCAGTGTAGAATCGTTGGCGCAGGGCCAAAAAATCAACGGAACTTAGTCAAATGTGCTTGAGTGTCAGGCCGCACTGGGAGACCAGGCTACTGGCATCATGAGCCGATAAGGACGGGTCGGCACAGTATCAGTATAATGTGACTGTGTTTGGCATCATGAGCCGATATCAAACACAGTCACATTATCCTGATACCGTGCTGACTTGTCCTTGTTCTATCCTATTAATGCCGAAGGCCAGACTAAGTAGTGACATGTGTCAAATATGTCAGTCTTCAGTTTCACTCGGCTGCATTTTGAACTCCTGACCTTCCGCACCGGAGGCGTGCGCTCCTAGCGACTCGGGCCCCTATCCGGTCAATGAACATTAGCCAGGCAATAAGCCGCATATTGGGAAACACAGAAGGGCTATGGGGACATTTGTGGAAGAAGTGAAACAGCAAGGATAGGCATTGGACAATCATGTATAATATGAGGGAGCGGGACATAGCTCAGGCGGTAGAGTGTCCACCTGTGTAGGTGTGGGTCATCCGATTGATCCTGCTCAGTGGTTCAAATTTGAGATTGGGGTATTTTCAATTCCAGTCAGTGGTCCACAACTGGTTCATCAAAGGCTGCGGTATGTGCTGTCCTGTCTGTGGGAAAGTGCATATAAACGACCCCTTGGTGCTTATTCCAAAGAGTAGCCTATGTGGCGGCAGCGGGTTTCCTCCAAAGAAATATGTCAAAATGACCATCTGTATGTTCGATGTCTAATACAGGATGATCAAAATCAATGTGCTCTAGAAGTGTCGTCAAATACAACAAAAATAAACTAACCCCCCAAAATAGGATAATTTGATAACAAAAGCTGTACCTTTTACTCAATTGTGTGCACGTCTCGTCTTACATCTACCATGTGCATCTGATTACTGCTACAGTGCCACCTATTCGAAGCAAAGCCAAATATAACAAGACGCATTTCTACAGAGTCCTTCCAAACTATTGTCACTGAATAATAACTAGAAAATGTAAAAACCTCTAATAAACCAGACCCCACATAACAATTTGTAATGTGTGATAATACTAGTACAATCGGATCTGTACTTCCAACCAGACAACTCGCATGTGTTGGAAATAAAAAAACATAAACATTCAATGTGTCTAAATGCTCGACCAACAATAATTCCACCCAGAAATACCACCCTCAAAGCCGACAGACGACCCAATGCAATGTCACGCAACCACAATCGCAGCCTCAATAGCACCCTTTCCTACATTAAACTGCAGCGCTATCAATTCGATAGAAGCGTTCTCATTTAGTGGCTGAACAACAAGCTCTGAATGTGGCATTGGATGCATATGTTCCAATTAGATCCCAGTCGAGTCACTGATAAAGTCCCACTGTTCCCCACTCCCACACATTGGATCGATGCCGGCGTTTCAAGTAGTCATGGATCCTCTGGAGCAGTGAGTGAGTCATTTAAAGGGGCATCTTGAAGGCCAAAACAACAGCCTCTCTCAAATGCACCAGAATCAGAATTCAGCCATTATTACTAAGGTGTGATAATACTAGTACTATTATCGTCATTGATGGCCTTCCAACCAGACATTGAGCATATGTGGAAAATATAGGATGTAAACAAAAATACATACTGTCTCTATAGGTTTGACTAAAGCTGCGAACCCACTGGACGCGTGTGCGCCACGCGGGCGTCAAGCGTCGCGCATGCGTCAACATTCAAAATGTATGTAATACTAATAAAGAGAAGGCGAACACACTGGCGTGGGCGGTTCTCGTGCGTGTGTCGAGCGTGCATCACAAATCGCTTTTGGAGCGATTTTGTACGCTTGACGCGTGGTGCCGACTCTACTCGACTATACCCGGCTCTACTCGAATCGAGTCGACTCTACCTGACTCAACTCTATCCACCTCGACTCTACCCGACTTCACTCTACTCGACTCGACTCGACTCTACCCGAGTCGACTCCACCTGAATCGACAATGTTATGTGTGTGTACCACACAGTGTGTTATGTGGCAGCACTATAAAGTCGCCATGAGTGTGCACTGTCACAAGTCGGTACCCGTCCTGATATGAACTTAGATGCTGCTAGGATGTAAAACAACAACAAACAAACAAATGTCATTATTTGCTGCTTGGCAGACGCATGGCAGACGCATCCAGTGTGTTCGCTATTTGCGCGTGAGAACCGAATGCCGCCCGCGCGTACTTGACGCCCGCGCGACGCACGCGTCCAGTGTGTTCGTAGCTTGAGAGTGCCGTGTTTCAGCCCGGACAAAAATTCAGTTTAGACTATCCAGGAAAATCGACCAACCAGCTTGTAAAATATTCTGATTCACGCCATTGGTGGGGGAATGCAAATGTTCTATTACTGATCAAGTATATGTGACCAGGTGCATGTATGTGTATATGTAGATGCTGGTGGTGCCTGAGTGAGATGTAAATATATATAGTGGTGCTGGCAGGGTTTTGTGTAAGGGGCACTCAGAGCCTACCCCCTCCCCCCTCTGCTAGTCAGGATCACCGTGGTGTTCTCTGTGGCAGAGTGGTTAGAGTGTTTGACTTTTTTCTAGGTCGGATGCCTAACCTAAGGTCGGTGGTTCGATTCCCCATGCCCCCCCCCCCACCTCTGCCAATTTGGATTTCCTCCGTTGTGTATAACTTACAGCGTCATAAAAGGCCGGTTGCTCTCATGCCATGTCTATGTGGTGTGGGAGGTTAAAAATCGGTAAAAGTGTAGGCTCGGGCTTTCTATCGACAAACTGTCTAATGTTGAAAACAAGTCTATTCAGACTTATCCATGATGGACAGTATACATCTTCAAGAAAAAAACACAATCAGGCTCAAGGCAGGTGGTGGCCAGGGGAGCCACACAGCTTGGTGGGGGTGGGCAGATCACTGGCAACAATGGGGACTTGGAATGCTGGATCCCTATTGGTAGAGCCAAGAGTGCTTGTTTCCCATTGGTGGAAAAGGGTGGGGGTGATACTCTAGAATGAGCCCATGCACCATATAAATAATACACCAGAGGCCTTGACTCTCTCCCTTCTTTCACACTATATACTCTTCCTTTCACTTTGTCTGTATTGATTCACTCTAGCCTGCCTACACAACCACAGATTCGAGCCGTAGACTTTACATACTGGTTACCACAACGACTGGTAAATCTATTAGTTGGAGGAAGGATTCAACTTTACTTCATGGAGACCTAGTCTTTACAAGATGATGCAAATTCAATCCGTGACAATTGCAGCCACTGTGGTGCCACCTCCTAAATGAATCTGCAATGTTACCGATACCATAGAAGACTCCAGATTTAGTAGCCAAACAACGCACTTTGAATGTGGCCAGGTAAATTATTATCGGATGCTCCAATTAGATCCGAGTAGAGTCACGGGGAAAGTCCCACCATTCCCCATTTCCACACATTGGGTCAATGCCAAATTTGTAACCAGTGATGTATCCTGTGGAGAAGTGAGTTATTTAAAGAGGCAGGTTGTAGGCCAAAACAATTCAGCCTCTAGGAAATGAACCAAAACCAGAACCCAACCATAATTAGTAATCTGTATTACTACTAGTACTATTGTATATGTACTGCCAACCAGACAACTTTTATCCGGACAAGTTAAAGCATTATTGGATGTTCCAATTAGATCCCAGTAGAGTCGCAGGGAAAGTCCCACCGTCCCCTAATTCCACACATCGGATCGCTGCGATCTTTTCGACTAGTCATAGATCCAGCGGAGCAGTGAGTGAATTAATTAAAGAGGCAACTTGTAGGCCAAAACAACACAGCCTATCCCAAATCCACTAGAACCCAACCATAATTAGTAATGTGTGATAATACAAGTACGATTGCTGTGTTCTGACAACTAGGCAATGGATGTAATATATGCATAGAAGATATCTAGGCATGCGGAGAGAACAAAGGAATATGCTAATGAGATGAAGTAGTAGACACGTTGGTGCCGGCGGTTCAACCCCTGGATGGTCAATAAAGCATTCGTTAACCAGAAGTCAAAGCATTCAGATGTTGTACTTCTACAACAGGCTTGTGTGGGAGATCTATGACGGCTCAAGTCAGTCACTATTTTCGCACTTTCCACTGTTGTGAGTAATCTTTTCTTTGTTTTTGTATTTTCTAATGAGTATAAGTGTATCGTGAATATCACCATAAGAATAATTCATGGTATACTGGATATCATTTAGGTAGATGGGTGGATTGAAATGTGGTGCTCATTTGCACATATTTTACCTACTTTATCCACTTATGTTTGAAACATATGAATGGGAATGGTTGTCACAGAAGCAATTGGGTGCATTGTCCGATATTACAACATCCCTGTTTAATCGTGCATGTACATTATGAGAGAAGCAGGGAATCTAATGAGCCAAACTGAAGAACAAACTACCAAAAAGATGTGTGAGACTCAAAGTCCAGAAATATGCAGAAGAAAAAGGTTGCTCCGGGTTCCTGAACCTGATTCAGATAACAAAGAGTTCTTCTGCCTAATTTGTTGGGAGCTATTGTCCAAAAACAGGCATGAAGAAAAGTTGGTACAATGTACAGAGTGCAATCAATGTGGCCATCAAGCTTGTGTGCCCAAGAATCGCTTTTCGATGCTGTGACAACCTACCCCTTGCATGGGGTTGTTTGTCACATTTGGTTCACTAGTTTCATTCACCATTTTACATATACATATTGGTTTGTCGTCGTGGGGGTGATGAAAATAGGAAATATTGTGCCTAGAGCGGGACTCAAACCCACATCTCTTTGCATTCCAGGCCAGTGTGCTAACCATCGCACCACCTAGGCGACACGATATCACCACACTACCCATACCTACCTGTCTATGTGGTTACTTGCCTGAGAGGTCAGTGCAGCCTACTACAATACCAATGCTTGATTGCTATTATTTGTCCCAGTCCCGACTATATAATTGCTATTGAAACCAAGCTATAGAACATGAAGTGAAAATTGTAACAACCAGCCCTGGTCTCCCCTACTGTGGTATATGTACTGCCAACCAGACGTCGAGCATGTGTGGGAAATCAATGATGTAAACATAAACACGGGCCTTGTATATAGGCATGACAAACAATGCTGTATTTCAGCCCAAACATAAATTCAGCGTAGACCACCCTCGAAGCCGACCACCCAACTAATCCAATGTTACGCACTCACAGCCACAGCCGTGTGTATAATATTCCGATAAAACGCAATGGTGGGGAATGTGAAATGGTCTATAAAGGATTCCAAATGGTATATAAAGGTAAATGATGTATAGGGCCAGGTGCATGAATCTATTTATGTAGTTGCTCATGACTCTTTACATGTAGTCAATAATCATTGTGTATTAAGTAGATAGTGTGAGAGGGGCACTACTTTTAGTGTGGAAGGAGCTCATGAGCTACACTCACTACACCCTCCCCCCCAACTGTTAGTCACGGATCACCACACACACACAACAGGGCAGGTGCAGGCCAAGCAGCCACAAGGCCTGGTGGTGGTGGGTAGATCACAGTAGCCATGGTGACACAAGAATGCTTACTGTTCATTGGTGGAACTAGAAATGCTTGTTGCTCATTGGAGAGCATGGTCAGGTGGTATGCCATATCAGATCCATGTACCACTATATAATAATAAACCTGAGGGTGCAAGCTCTCACTCTACTTTCACTCTTTATACTCTTCCTTTCTTTCCTTGCCTGTATTGATTCCCTATAGCCTGCCTACGCAACTACAGCTACCAGACGACAACTTTACAAGTGGATGTACTGTCTCCACATTTTGGATAAGCACCTTCATTTACAACACACATGTACAGGTGTTTTTTCACCCAAATTTGAGTACAGATGAATATTTAACTAGACATTTTCCTTACATATTAAGCACTATGTTCTGCATGTGTCTAAATTTAATGAACTTTCAGTTAAAGGCTGAAGTCCCCAGAACTGTATACATTCCATGCACCTGCAGTCCTCGAAGTCCTCAGTGTAAATCTAGTTACTCACTGACAGCCGCTTCATAAGATACAGTAGGCTTTGCGAAAGAAGTACCGAGGAGTAGAGCGAACAGGGGACGGGTTAATTTATTGGGTAAGTCTAATACCAGAAAGGGGTGGATGGGTGGTTTACCATGTTTTCTTCTAGTGCTATGTTGTTTGAAGATGGTTTTAGTTTGTCGGAATGTTACACCCTTGCAATATCTAAGGTAATATCAGGACAGGTAACAAATTGTGACAGTACGCACTCATGACAACTTTATAGTGCTGCCCAACTGGGAAATCAGGCCACTGGCACCACGACCCGATATCCTACACAGTCACCTTATCTTGACACTGAACCAACCTGTCCTTCCCCTATCCCATTAATGCCAAACACCTGGCTAGGAAGTGACAAGTAACAATTTTATAAGTCATTTGTTTGACTCGACCGGGAACCCAACTCCCGATCTCCCACATGCGAAGCCTGCGCTCTACCGATTCGGCCACCGCATCCGAGAAGTAGAGAGAAGAGAGGAGCGGTTCATTTTCTTGGCCGAGTTTATTATTAGGAAAGGGTGTGTGGGTGTTATACAGTGCTGCCTGACAGTGGTTTAATGTTAGAAGAGTGTTCGTTAGTTAGTAGTGATTGCTTAACGCCTTGTCGGCAGCAAAGGCCATAATCACTGCGAAAAGTGTTCAAATCTTATTCTGTAGTATTATTATCGGGCGATCGCTTTTCAACAGAATGTAGGGTCACACAAGACGGTGCCCGTCGTTATTTATATTATGTGTGTATGATATATATGGTATAATATATATATATATGATATATATATATATGATATATAGTATTATAATGTATTACAATATATATTATATATAGTATCAAGCAATCAATCAATAGTTCCGTCCTCTAGTCGAGGGTTGGATGCAATGGTCCTCCACTTGTCCCGATGGTGTGCTGTTCTGATAGACTGTGAATAATTCAAGCCTGTCAACTGTGAAATATTTGTAAACCATGATGTTATATAGTATATATATAGTATATTGTGAGGTGTTTATGCCTCGACCTGGTTCTCTTACGCTATTTACCCAACTATATTAATGATGCACATGGCCTAGATTGATGTAATTGATTATCAGTTGTTAAGCTAATGGGCATAGCAGGGTCTAGCAGTGTGATCGCGAGTGGTTTTATAGTGGTGCTACCCTGGATGTATATGCCACCGGTACCATGCCCTCATACCCCACTCATTTGTGCCCACATTCAACTACTGCATATTACGATGAAAGCCACAATATGTTCGTTTTAAACCAACACACTTATCTAGGTTTGCTTCTACTTATCAAACTCAGAACCATATTATTACAATTCAGCTGTAGTCTTCTAGGTTCCCAGTGTTTGTTGTTGTGTGTTGTTTTACGTCCTAGCAACATCTAAGGTCATAGCAGGATGGTTATGGACTTGCGACAGTGCGCACTACTTGCGACAGTGCGCACTCATGGTAACTTTATAGTGATGCCCCACTGAGAGACCAGGCCACCAGTACCATGACCTGATATCCCACTCAGTCACATTATCCTGACACTGAGGACACAAGTCCTTGACATGTCCTTATAATGCCGATCGCCTGGCTAGGAAGCGGCAAGTATCAATTTTTAAGTCATTGCTTTGACTCAACAATGTTTCAAACCCACGATCCCATAGCTTTGGATCCCTTAATCTCCGAAAACAGGAGACAGACGCTCAACTCATTCTGCCATCCCGTCTGGAGGGTTCTCAGTGTAAATCATTGTTTGTGTTGTTTGTCCTAGCAACGTCTAAGGTCATTTAAGATGGGAATGCCAGAGAAGGTATAATAAGTGAGCCCTACTATGCTTCCTATGTCGTCTACCCCTATATCTCTCCTATTCTGTTGCTTTTATATGCATACATCACCTTCATTCCTGTCATGATGACAATGGCAAACTCTGCACCTAGAGCTCAGGATTCGAATCAGCACTTCTTGCCATTCTGGGGAAAGCTAGGATGCAACACCATACAGACTCGTACATGTGTGTGTGGCTCCTTCCCTGAGAGGTCAGTGCAGACTAGTGCCCAGGGAATCTTATGTATTTTAAATGGTTTACATCCAGAATTTGTGCAATGCTTGCAATTACAAAAACAGGCTCGTTTTCTTAACGCCCTGATGCAATCACCATATGTAAGCCTACGCAGTCATGCGGCTCATCGATTATATAGGTCAGTGCAGACTACCACACTCCTTATAATAAACACCTTTGGAAAGGATGCAAATCACATAGCCAGATAGATGCAGTTGCCATGTTTCACCACCTGGCAGGTGGGATTAGAACTACATCGCAAAGTCAGATCAGATGCACACAATCAAAACCCATCAATAAGGTGAAGTATCTATACCATATCTCCAGCATCCACTAAATTGCGCAGTCACGGGAGACGCACAGAATCGACACCCACCACCAATTGCATTAGGCGTAGATATGGGAGTTGTGTAAAAGTAGCTTCACAATTTTTCTTGATTGCTTGAATGGTTCTTGGTTTCTTTACGCGGTGTCGGCAGCTTAGGCCGTATTCACAGCGGCAACTACATTTGTTTGTAATGGTTCGAAGGGGTGTAAGGGAATTAGGGGTTTTAATATATGTAAGGGTTGTAAGGGATGTAAGGGTAGTAAGGGGTGTAAGAGCAATAATGGCTTTCATTGATTCAAGAGTTGCAAGGGCCCCAAGAGGTGTAAGGGATGTAAGGGTGCAAGGATGGAAGGGCTTTATTGGGTGTAAGAGCTCTAAGGGGTGTAAGGGCTTTAAAGGCTGCAATATATGTCAGGACCTTAATGGTTGTAATGACTGCAAGGGCTGTAGGATCTGTAAGAGGTCTGAGGGCTTTAATTACTGAGAGTTTTAATGTCTTTTAATGCAGGAAGAGATGTCCGAGTTGTAATATGTCAGAGTACTAAGGGATGTAATATATGTCAGGGTATTAAGGGCTGTAATATCTGTAAGGGCTTCAAGGTCAGGTAAGGGATGTACGCGCTGTGAGATATGAAAGGGTTATAATGAGGTTATTGGCTTTCAGAGACGGAAGAGATTGGATGGATGTAATATATATGCGTGGGCCATAAGGGCTGCACTATATGTGAGTGTTGTAGGCCTGTTATATCTGTAAGGGCTTAAGGATGTGTAAAGGCTGTGAAATGCTTAAAGCCCCAGTCAGACCTCACCGGATTGGAGAAACGGACAGAAAACGGGCACTGTCCGGTGAAATACGGCAATGTATGGTTTATATACGGTTGGCAACCGGCATGTCTGTTATCTTTCCGTGGTGTCCGGTACAAGTTTTGAGCATGCGCAAAACTTGTCCCCGGACACTGCCAGACTATAGTGTACTGTTGGTGTCCGGTTAAAGTCTGTTTAGTCCATGTTGTGTGGTTCATGTCCGATACCCATCTGATACAGATCCGGTTTGCCTCCTGCCAAGTCCGTTGATGTTTTATCATTATTATTTTTGTTATTATTTTTGTTATTGCGGGAATTTGGTCAGTATATGTTTTTGGCGTGTCCGTGAACAATCCGGTACATCCGTTTGACATTCGGTTTTCATCCAGTTCTTGTCCGTTTCTCATCCATTTCTCGTCTGGTGGATATTTGTTAATGTACATTCCTAGTCCGCTTAGCGTCCATTTTGTCTGGCGGCCGTTGCAACAGTTCAACACATTTTGATACATTTTGATACTGAACACCACCGGACTAGACAATTCTTTGTCCGGTTTATGTCCATTGCTCAATCCGGTAAGGTCTGACTGGGCATAAAGGGTTGTATTGGCTTTATTGGCTTTCAGACCTGTAAGGGATGGAAGCGTTGTAATATATGTGAGGGCTCTAAGGGCTGTACTATCACTAAGGGTTTTAATCTATGGGAGGGTCCTACGGGCTGTGAAGGCCTCGATTTAGAGAGATTTTACTCTAAATCGACCAACATTGGGGCCGACTTTAATTAGTGGTCTCAAGGTTTTAGAGAGGTTTTATTGCACATAGGCCTACAGTAAACCTCTCTAACCAACCACCTCTACAGATCTACTTCTCAGGCATATTGTTCGCCTTAATTGGGTCCCTAAACCGACCGACCTTGGGACCGACTGAAAGTGGACCATTTAGGGAGGTATAATAAGTGGTTTAGCAGGTATTGCAGGTATAGCAATACCTCAGGGAGTTTGACGCCCCTGCCTTGCAGAGTTGTAAACCACTGCCTTGTGGTACAGGTTCTTGACAGAACCGAAGGCTAAGGGAGCAAACCCTAAACAGAAAACCATGTCACTATGGCAACAGTCAGAGCGGTTGATGTATGGAACCCCCAACATCTCCCGACCAGCCACTGCAGGGACAAATAGTTTTGTGCCTGTCTTGACATGGGCTTGCTGGTGTGAAACCTCTATTTGCTCCCTGAGAGAGTGCCGCTGGTAACTTGCAAAAGCCAGCAGCACTTCAACACTTTTGCAGGCAGCTTTCATGAAATGTGAAGGACAAAGTGACAAATAAGGAAATACTCGAACAAATGGAGCTGCCCTCTATGGAAGATCTTCTGATCAAAAAGAATCTCCGGTGGACTGGACACCTCATGAGGATGTCATCAGACAGGCTACCAAAGCAGATCCTCTATTCACACCTGCATTCTGGCTACAGAAAGAGAGGGCGCCCTCGTTTACAGTTCAAGGATACCATCAAGAGAAACCTGAAGCTGAGAGACATTAAGACCAACTCATGGATGCAACTCTCACAGCAGAGAGCTAAATGGAGAGCGGCAGTCAAGTAATGAAAGCAGTCTTTGTCGCATCGCGACCGGCAGCATGATGATGATGATGAATAAGTGAGCCCTACTTTGCTCCCTATGCTGTATACCCCTATCATTTTCCTATTAATAGCGTCTGGAGTACTATGGGTCAGCATGCTAACCAGCTAACTCATGCACTCCTCCAACATCCACCCGGCTCGCTCCACCACTATTGGCCCATTGAAATTCCTCTCAGATAAAAATAGTGGTGGGTCATTAGGAACCAGGCAGAGTCTAGACTGTCTCCGAATCTTTGGTTGTTTGTCTCGCTATTTGGATATGAAGTAATGCCATTGGTTGTCGTATTTCCGGTTATGTTTATTGTCAATGAATATTTGGCTTTTAGAGAGTTTGAATATGGTTACAATGGTATTGTTGGGACCACATACGGCGATCGATATAGGGGAGTGGTCGGTCTGTGCAGGTGCTTGGTTAGAGGGGTTTTACTGTAGATATATACGATATAGTTCCAGCCTGACAACTTGGGTCTACTAATGGAGAAAAAAACCTGTAGCCTTCACATTGGCCTCAGTCGTATTGCAAAAAGAGTAGGTCTTATTTTGTTGAAAAATTAAACAAAAACACCAGGCAT
>JASIRB010003878.1:0-14786 GCA_030323885.1 Branchipolynoe longqiensis
CCATTTGAACTTTATATGAAGCATTTTAGATTGCACATTCTAACATTTTTCTCTATATGGTTGTCTGAAAGCCTTGTCAGTGCTGCTGGACTAACTACAATACAGCAGGAGCAACCAATTTCAGCACTCTCCCCCCATGTGTACAGTTGCATATATACTGAAAACCTGCAACGGTATGCTTGGAGAGCATTTGTCGGAGTACGGTTCATGTCTCAGCAGCCTATGCCAGGTCCTTTTAAGTATTTACATGAAAACTAATAGACAGTATGCAGAATATACATGCTATTTAAAAGAATGCCACTGTTGTATGAATAATTACTGAATAAGATCATGACTCCAGATTACACAAACCTGTTGAAATGCTTACCCTGTACAATCATTATTCAAAATATATCATTTAGCTTGAATTGAAATGTCGAATATGTGTTCACCTCCCACATAGGAAGTAGTGGGTTCGATCCTTCGATGGTTGGGAGTTTGAATCCCGGCAGAGTCAAACCAGTGATATACAAAATTGATACTTGTTGCTACCTAGAACGGTGCTTTGCATTACTTAATACTAGGATAGGGTATGGGCTTGTTAACTCAGTGTCGGGATAGTGTGACTGAGTAGGATATTGCATTATGGTGCTTGCAGTCAGGTCTTCCAGTGGGGAAGCACTATAAACTCACCATGAGTGCACGCTGTCACAAGTCGGTACCCGTTCCGATATGACCATAGATGTTACTAGGGTGTAAAAACCCAACAAACAAACCTTTGATCCTTAGCCGAATCAAACCAAGCACTTGACAACAATGTTTTTTGTTGCTACCTTGCCTGTTATTTGCCACTACTAGGACTGGGAAAGGAGTGGTTGGCTGGGTGCCATGGTAATGTGGCGGTGTTCTCGCATTGAGATGCCAACGGTACGGTATCTCGTACCCCAGTCACACTACCGTTTGGAATCACTTTGCGACCACCTTAGACCAAAGAATCGACACTCACCAGTGACTTCCTTGCTACCAAAACAATGGTTGCCGATGTCTGGGCGTCACTGGTGAGTGTGGGTTCTTTGGTCTAAGGTGGTCGTAAGCTGTAGTGTGACTGGGGTATTAGTGAGCCAGGGGTGTATACTGTCCCAAGTCTGATATCACCTGAGATGTTACTAGGGCGGAAAACTCCACTCATCCAGTAAATTGCTGTTGAAATCTTTTGTTTTGTGCGCTATATAGTTGCTTTCATCCGCCCTCTTATGCCAAGGACTTGTTCTGAGTATGAATTTAAAACTAATCAGTACCGAAAACTTCAGAAGCCAGCACCAAGCTAATAGAAATGTCAAATCTTATAGCACATTTTGAAAGGGCTGGTTCTTTGGTTCTGTGTAAGCTTAATAAATGCTTAATAAATCAGGTTCCTCTTGCTATACTTGACATCTGCATTTATGTCTCTTTTGGTGGTTTTTTTTATGTAATGACAACACATTTAAAGCCTAGAATTAGTAATGTTGAATTTTTCTTATTTTTGGTAATGTGTCCGAGTAATATTTATAGTCGAGTAGTGGGCGAGTCTATGGGTTTTTGTGGGTTAAAAAAAAAAGTTATGGTTCCTTTGTAGGTGTGGTGGGGAGAGGGGGGGGGCGTCTACCTCAGTTCTTATCAACCTCCTTCGCCAGGCGACTTAACCATATAGACCGTGGGAATGCGATCCCGTCTACTAGTGTTTGGGGGGGGGGGGTGGGAGCGTTACATTCCATGGACTCGAGTGTATTGACGGGTAATACCCCAGTCACACTACTACTTGCACAAGAAAGGTGGTTCTCAGTGGTCGCCGACCTCCTTGCGACCAAAATGGTCGCCCAGAGCTCGCAATGAGGTGGGTCCTTTGGTTCAAAGTGGTCTCCACACGTGACCTATTTCCATATAACTGCATGGTGTGGTGGGTTTTTTTGGTGGGGGGTCAAAGAAATTGTCTGTGGACTGATTTTGTTGTCTTTGAATTCAAATATCAATACTGACATGGCATTGATCGAATAATGGCCTGTCTTCAATTGCCTATTTGTTGTAACAGTGTATTTTGTTTATGTATAAACTTTAATGTAATGTAACATTGGTTGCTTGGCTGGAAGATCACCCTTGGAGAAGCCATAAAGTTACCGTACTACATGTATTTGGTTAAATAACACTCAACTCAACTCTAGTTTGTTCTGTCGAGATATTCGTGGAATTTGCACTCGATTCTCAAAGGCATTATTTCTGTGTTTCTGCAGCCCAAAATAAACTAAATGGCGGAGCAACCGGATGTACCGATAATGGAGGGTGGAGATGAGGTGGAGGTAACGCCCGGCTACAAGCCCCCTGCACAGAAGACCGTCACCGAAATCCTATCACAGGTATATCTGTTTTATATATTTCGCAGCGTTCGAAATAATGCTTGTCCGAGCCATGTAAAAGTAGCCACGGACAAGCAGAATATGCCTTGAGCTTTTCCTTTGGACCAGTTAAAATTTAGAGCTTAAAACCATGTATTTCACGCAGTGTGAAGTCATTAAAATGTAATTTACGTTATTTATTACATTTTTTTGTTTTGGTTTATTTGTGTAGTTTTATTCCCATAACCATGGAGGTTAACTGAGATAATAAAATTAAGTACTGTGGACAAGTGAAAATTGAGACGGACAAGTGAAAATCAGCCCAGACTTGTCCTATGAACAAGTGAAGAATTTTGCTTATTTCTATTACTGTATGGTATAGTTTCAAAAATGACATGAGATAGTAATTTTATGCTGTAGTATATATATTAACATTAAGTTATAATTAGGTATAATTGAGGCCTAGAAATGACAGAATTGGTTATGGGCATGTGTGCAGGTGTGATGATGTTGAGTATCCTGGGTTCAATTGTAATGTGGCCGAAGCACTAAACCATCGGATTGTGTAACTTTAATAACTGTCTGAACCTCCCCTAGGATACGGAGGATGCGAGTCTGCAGAAGTACAAGGAGGCGCTGCTGGGTGAAGCAGCCGGTGAGAAGGTGGTTGTGTTCCCCAATGACCCACGCCATGTTATTGTCCAGAAGTTGGCGCTTGTCTGTGCCGGCCGGCCTGATGTTGAACTGGATCTATCAGGTATGTACAATCTGGGTTTGCATCTGTCGCCGAATGTCTTGAATGTCATGGAATTTTTAGTTTTGGTTCAAGTACCCTCGAATGTTCTTGAATTTAACTGTATGTTCCTGAATATTTTTAAATCGAACAAGACGGCATTTCACAAGCAGCTTCAAACCAAAAACAAGTAGGACTTTGGCTGCCAGATGCCAGATATTCCTGGCTGTGGCCTCCACGCTTTCAACGGTGCCTTTAAGCATGTCTGTGATGTGTAAGGGTGGCAGTTTGTCTGTGCTGCGTTCTGTCCACTCTTCAACGAGATACCATTAGTATATGCAGTTTTGTTGATTTTGAAATTTAGTTTCTATGGGTTATGTGCGTGTCTTGTTAAAAATATTCATGAAAAGAATATTCGTGAATCTGCTGGTCAAATTGTTTGTCTAAACCTTGCATGCACTAACAAAGTAGAGGTGATTCAAGTTCACAGTAAATAAATATACTTAAAAAATTGGAAGAAGAGAAGTGAACACGTAATTGTCTGTCCCACTAAAACAGTCTAATGCATTATT
Source organism: Branchipolynoe longqiensis (assembly GCA_030323885.1). Taxonomy (NCBI): domain Eukaryota; kingdom Metazoa; phylum Annelida; class Polychaeta; order Phyllodocida; family Polynoidae; genus Branchipolynoe; species Branchipolynoe longqiensis. The sequence continues at coordinate 3,654 of JASIRB010003878.1, forward strand.
TTTTCTTTTCGCCCCTTCTAGGTGGAACCGATGACCTGAAGAAGTCTTCGTTCACGTTACAAGAGGGCAGTCAATACCGCGTCAAGATCTACTTTTATGTGCAACATGAAATTGTTACTGGTCTTCGCTACTTTCAGAGGAGTTTCCGCGGCCCCAACATCCAAGGTCAGTGTGAGGGGGGAAGGAGAATCATGTTCACTAATAGAGGGTCTAGCGTGCCACAGTTCACATCAGTTGCTATCAGGGATGAGACATTTCCGCTTTTCTGAGGGTTTCCTATTTTTGGCGGATTTCCGATTATTTTTGTTGTTCGGTCATATGGGTAATTTCTCTCGGTATGCTTGGCACTAAATTTACCGGATGTAAGATTTCTATGTGTGATATTTTGGGGGGCGTGGAATAAAATAGTTTTGTTAATATTACATACTCCAATAACTTTTGAGTTTCTGTCATGTTAAATTTAAATATATTAGATTAATCAATATATAATCTACTTTACTTTAGTTCGGAATAACGTTTATTATAAATGACATGTTTGAAATGAAAACAGTTGCTCCAAACTACAGCACGGTCGATTTTAACGACCAACCTAATATATTTATTTGAAATGAATCAAGCTCAAAAACAGCCTTGAAATAGCCTTGAATTCCATATCTCCACATGTATCTCCACATGTGTTGCTACCTACAGGGTAGGTAGCAACAAGTAACATCATTGGTTTGTCTGGGCCGACCTGGTTTTCAAACACCCGGCCTTCCACACAGGAAGCCTGCGCTCTTAACCAATTCGGCCATCGCATCTGGTTTCGAACTGAACAGCTTTAATGTGGTTTGTCTGGGCAGACCTGGTTTCCAAACACCCGGCCTTCCACACAGAAAGCCTGCGTTCTTAACCAATTCGGCCATCGCGTCTGGTTTCGAACTGAAGGCCTTTAATGTGGTTTGTCTGGGCAGACTTGGTTTCCAAACACCCGGCCTTCCACACAGGAAGCCTGCGCTCTTAACCAATTCGACCATCGCGTCTGGTTTCGAACTGAACAGCTTTAATGTGGTTTGTCTAGGCAGACCTGGTTTCCAAACACCCAGCCTGCCACACAGGAAGCCTGCGCTTTTAACCAATTAGGCCATCGCGTCTGGTTTTGAACTGAACAGCTTTAATGTCTCCGTTTCGTTTGGCAGTGGACAAGACCTCGTTCATGGTGGGCTCCTACGGGCCGAAGAAGGAGCTGCAGAGCTACACGACGCCGCTAGAGGACGCTCCGTCCGGCATGCTGGCGCGCGGCACCTACACCATCAAGTCACTGTTCACTGACGACGACAAGCACGAGCACCTCAAGTGGGAGTGGCGGCTCAACATCGCCAAGGAGTGGGAGGACTGATCGGACTGATCGGGGGGGGTGTGTGGCTCCACAGTGTAACACTCGTCTACATCTAGAACATATTAAATGGAAGACCGCTGTCGTATTGGGGAGCTTGGATTTTTTTATATATATATAATTTTTATTTTTTTTAATATATATAATTTTTATTTTTTTAAATATATAAATTGGATTTTTTTGATTAAAAAATATATATATAAATTAGTTTTTTAATATATCAATTAGAGATTTATATCTATATGTATATATAAATTAGAGATTTTTTTCCCAGCTGGTGTAGTTTTTATATATATATATATAAATGTCTACACTTAAGCAGAGAGCGTGTATATATAAACAGATGAGAGGGACAACTCCTGCGAAAAACGGTAACACAGGCTACAGTGGCGTTCCTGGCGGTTAGTGTTGAACAAGCCTTGAGTTTGCCGGTACGCTCAATGCAAAACATTTGTTTTTATTCAAAATTAATAGAAATCCAGAAGCCTAACCTTATCAATTTAATATAATCCTTTTGGTAAACATGTTTTCTATATGTCTTCCAAGCGGTTTGTTTCTATGTGGTGTAGTTTTAGAGATATTTCACTTTTTCTGTACGAAGACTGCTCAAGGCCATTGACAATGCCTTGAGTTTGCCGTAAGCGTAGTGAAAAACGTCAGTTTTATTCAAAATTAATAGAAATCCAGAAGCCTAACCATATCAATTTAATATAATCTTGTTGGTAAACATGTTTTCTATGTGTATTCCAATCAGTTTATTTCTAGGTCTTGTAGTTTTAGAGATATTTAACGTTTTCTGTATGAAGATTGCTCACTGCCATTGAAAATGCCCTGAGGTTTGCCCATATGCTTAAGCTGTTCAACAACCACCACTTGGAGCACCACAGTCGGCAGATGTTACATGCTCTAGTATGAGAGTTGTCCCTCTCATCTGTTTATATACACGCTCTCTGACTTAAGTTTGTTTTATTGAGGTGTTTAAAACTATGTTATGTATGTACTCCGACGCGAGTGATGTTACCCGCGCATGGTAGGTGCGCGGAAGCGCCGGAGGTGGCGCCACTAGTTCTGAGCATGTGTAGGAAGCAGTACAGAGTATTGGGTGTAATTAAAAAAATATATATAGCGAAATAATTCTCTTTGCGCCTTTACTCGCATGATGCGATATGCACCACATAATTTTGTATCACCTTAAATAGAACAAATTTAAGTACTTACACATATATTTCCTTCATTAGTTGTGCTTGATTCACTCCCTTAATGACAATTGCAAATTTGTTATTTTTAATGGTTGATGCGCAACCAGAATTTGCAACTCATTTGTCTTCCCACACCCCTCTACAACCATGCGATATCACAAGTTGGTACCAATCCTGATATGACCTTAGATGTTGCCAGGATGTAAAACCCCAAACAAACAAACCATGTGATGTACCAAATTCGGCAGCGGTCTTTGTTCATTGACTCATTATCATAATGAACCCCCGGTGGGGGGGGGGGGGAGCAGAACACTGAAAATCTTTTTCTTAAAAAAAAAAGTATTATTGTTAATAGCAGTTGATGTTTGCCTTGCACACTTTTCACTATTATCGTCGGGGGGGGGGGGGGGGGGGCGCTTTATCAGCTTAGTGGACAAGTGTGAGGGCGTTTTCCGCGGGACATGTGCATTGAGCTGTTGCTTATTAGTTGTTCACACCTCCGTCAGATGGCGGGTTGGTGGTGGAAACGGTCCATTGACACGACGGTTGTTATCCAACTGCTCAGTATTCATGGTCACTAAGGGGCCATCCACAGTTTTCAACATTTTCACGATCATACAAAGTGTACTACTTTTCCACCTACCCCTCTCCTCCAAATTAGTACACATCAACATTTTACTACAGAACATAAAGACAAGAATATCAGGGGGGAAAAATTAAATGATAAAAGTTGTACTTGACTGACCCCCATTGTACTACTGTGAAAAGCTTGGATGGCTGCTAAATTGAGCTGGTTTTGGTTAGTTGGAATAACCATTAGGGCTCCATCTGTCTATTTATCCATCTACCTGTGTATGTATGTGTGGGGAGACCCAGGAAGTGCTTACTGCATTCAGGGTGTGTTCAGCTAACCTTGATGTTGATGCAAGTACACGCTGGTTTTGTCACGCCTGACAATTTTGCTCTTCTCTGTTTTCTGCTCCTCATAACAGCGACTTGTGGGGGGAGATCAAACCCAGAGTTCTGTTATGTGTACATTTTATAACTAATGCGATCGATTTCTGATGATATGAATTGAATTCCACACATTCTAAGATATGAACAGTTCTTGCATTTTCTCCACCTATTCCATTGCTATCATAAAGACGCTTGGTGAGGTGGCCGGTCGGCCATAATACCTTATACAAGTAGATTTCCACGAAAATGTGGAATCTCTCATAGGCTTAACCTTGTCAAGGAATCACACAAAAAATTACCAGATGTCAGGATTCAATTGGTGCTGTCCCAGCAGCCCTAGCCCTATCCATAGCCCCCATTACCTTTCAGTACAAACTCTTTGGATATTGCTTATGCTGTCAGTGTCATGGCCCTATTATCGCTAATTGTAAATTTCTGTGGGTTAAACAAATTTTGTATCATCACCAGAGATCACTTTCTTCCTTGCTAAATGCCATGGCTACAAGTGGTTTTGAGCAACATCAAATTGTTGAATTCTCAGAATGTTCCGATGGTGTATATTCCTCTGTACATCTAATCCCTCATAATCATTAGCCTTGAAAGACCGACGCAAACGCCGCGTTATCCTCCAATTTAAAGAACATCCCTGTTGTGAAGCTACTGCGACTAAGCCATACAAAGTTGTATTTTCTCAGAAAGGAGCCTCGCAACCATGATATATATTTTTGCTAGCCCAGATCGCAGTTTTTGCCACGTTTTTTACAATTGGTGTTTGTATATATATATACACACCATGTACCCTCACCATGCACAAACCTGCTATGTGCACAGTTAAGTAATGCCTCCTCCCCAACCACCCACCGACGGGCGAGCCCACCAACATGTCGCCCTCTCTGGTAACCCGGTATTGAACGACACTTCTGGAGGAATTAGTGTCTGTATAAGTCAGGGGTTTTCTACGTTGGATTAAAAAAAAAGAAGAATTTTCGCCGTCAATATGGCCTATGCTGCCTACATGGAGTAAAGCAATCAATCAATCTATGTGACTTCGTAGAAAAAAATATATATTCTCAATATTTGGCTCTGGGTAGGATTTTTGTTTATTTACCTTCCCCCCCCCATTTATAAAAGCAACCACCTGTACCTGGTCATACATACTGCTAACTTTAATATTCTTTTTTCTTTCTTTCTTTAAATAAAGAATTGTGATGGGGGTGATTAATGTGCTTAATGAATGAAGTGGATTATTGGGTGAATTTATGAATTGTTGGGACGGTGTGCTATGAACATGTTTTCTGGCCGGGAATGTGGCGTTTGTTGCTCATATGGTGTAGAAGCCGCAATAATTCACTGGTGTGTGTGGAAGCCCCACCTGTGCAGGGCTGTGTTCAACTAAGCGCCTCAGAGAAATTCCAAATGCCTTCTCTGAACGGCTTTTTAGCAATTGGGTGGCTCGTAAATGGCGGTCTCCATTACGTGCATTGCTCAGTGCGCATGTGCAACCGATCGTTCGTTTTCACCTACTACTGGAAAAGCGTGACGTCTCAGAGGCATGCGTTGAATGCAAATTGGCACACACAAAAAAGATGTCGCAGAGACATCTCAGAGTCGACTCTGAGGCACACTTTAAACGCGCCCCATATAAGGTATTCTGTAAGTAGGTCACCTCTCCTGTCTTATGTAATCACGATAGCGCTCATTCATGTCCTGGTCACCCGGCACTGCCGTTTAATAGTGCCTATCTAGTATGCATACCCACTTATGGTAGAGCTGGTTTATATTTGGAAAAGCTGATCTATTACATTCGATGTAGCTAAATTAGTTGTTTGCATTTCCATGCAGTTGAGATGATTTATGTTTGTTACTATGCACTTGATGCTTAACCTGGCTGTCTCTTCTTTTTATTCTTTTTATTGAAAGAAATAAAGATAAGTAGAATTGATATGCATATATAATGTATATATATTATATATCTTATATATAATGTATATATATATTATATATCTTTAATTCCCTACTACTGCCACGGCATTAATTAACCGATAAAAGTTTGTTGATGTTGAAGAAATTATGTGGACGAGGATTTAATAAATATATATTACTAACCGGAATAAATGGTGTCGAATTGAGAACGCTGTAGCCAATTGTTTGTTGTCGCAACACAAGCCTTTGGGTTTGCTAGTTTTTGTCATTTTAATGCTAGAAGATATTTGCAAACAAGCACAAATTAAGCCTGTGTATGTGATGCACCATTTAATACAAAATTATCTGAGTAGTAAGTACCCCGTATTGACTTGCGGCTTGTGAGGAGCTATGTCATGCTGACGTCACCGATTTGACTTAACCAGGAACCAGTGTCGAGTCGTGACGTCACATCCTGTAATAGCTTTCTTTGTCGGCAGCGACTTAGAGAGGAGGGGAAGAATGGAGAATAGGATTCCCCAGCAACCAAACTGGTTCTTAATGTGATGGAAAATTGAAGTAACCAAGCCTGTTCCTAATATCCCAAGGAGAATAATGGAAGTTGATGCAAAGACAATATTACTACTAACAAACATGGTTCTTAATAACCTGATGAAAATAATGGAATTCGATAGTGATGGCAATATTACTACTACTATTAAAGTTGCCTAGTCCGATGTTTTTGAGTCTGTCATTTTCTGAGTTAAATATATTAAATCGATTGTTATAGCCTACCTTAGTTTAGTTTGAAGTAACTTTGATTTTAAATGTCTAACTTTTGAGATATTTGAAGTGCAACCATTCACAAATAATTTTGGCAAGCACGCCAAAACTCTGACACCAAGGGGTTCTATTAAATTGGCTCTGTATGCCCTTATATATGGCGACAAGTGCTTAATATGTGCACCAGTATCTAAGTTTGATATGTAGAATCAAATCTGTATAATTCTTTTGGTTTTAAAAATTTGATGTTTTCATCGGACTATGCAGCTTTAATAATAATAGTAATCAACATGGTTCTTAAAGTTGCATAGTCCGATGGTTTTGGGTTTCTAACATTTTTCTGAGATAAATATATTAAATTGATTGCTATAATCTACATTACTTTAGTTTGGAGTGATTTTTATTTTGAGATATTTGAAGCGCAAACATGTCAAATTAGTTTCGGCAAGCACACCAAAAGTCTAACCCCATAGGCTTCTGCAGAAATAGGTTCTATTAAATTGACTCGGTATTCCCTTATATGTGGCGCCAAATGCTTAATAAGTGCATCAGTATCAAAGTTGGATATGTAGAATCAAGTGTAGATAATTGTTTTGGTTTGGAAAATTTGATGTTTCATCGGACTATGCAGCTTTAATAACCTGATGAAAATAATGGAATTTGCAATTAGGGCAATACTACTTACTACTAATACTAATAATGATAGTAAGCAATATGGTTCTTCATATCCTGATGAAAGTAATGGAATTTGGTACAATGATGACAATATTATTACTACTGATAAAAATAATAACCAACATGGTTCTTAATATCCTGATAACAATAATGGAATTTGATGCAATGATAATATTAAGTAACTAATCCAGTTTGTAATAGCCTAAAGAAAATAGTTTTTTATATTCTTAGGAAAATAATGTAATTAGGTGTGATGATGACTGACTGATTATAAAGGTGGTTTTTAATATCTGACGTAAAATAATTTAAATCAATGCGATTATGATGATCAAACTGTTCTTCTTTTAATATTAGCTGGAAGAAAATTATGTGAATTTCTGTAAGTGTGAAACTAATAATAGTAACCAAACTGTTAATATTCTAATCAAGATGATGGAAATTGATGTGATTATGATGATAATAATGGTGATTGTAATTGACTGATCAAAGCTATGGTCCCTCTTAGTTCTACTGTAGATGGTCTTTGGATATCCCATGTGTTCAGTCTCTCACCGGTGCTGGGGATAAAGCTGCCTTTCTGAGTGATAACCAGATAAGTAATGATAGGTGAATAGCATGTGTCCTCAGTGTGGCAGTTTGGCTTTAAGCGCTGAGGTTGAGATGTCTGTCACCATCTTGCCTTGGATGCCCTATTGAGGTGTTGAACGTGATTAAAATGAATAAATAAGTTAATGAATGAGCACATAAAATGAACTGCATCTTTTTTCTAAACTACGGATTAAAAAAATATATATTCCGATTGTTCCGGGAATGGATATTTCTGATTGAGGGGATGACAATTATTGGTACAGAGATGTTTATATGGCTGCAGCCGCGTTAAAGTCATTAAATAGGTTCCCCATGCGTTAAATCATTAAGGATTATAGTCATAAAGAAGTGAAATATCTAATAAAATATGATGGCTCTCCTTCGGAGGTCACGTGTGTCTGTCGGGAGTCTGCTCAAGTTTGTGCTGTTCTATGGTATCAAAAGCTGAGTGAATAATAAACGCGTACATACAAAAATATTTGTTTTTCATGTGTCTGCACCTATACGTGTTTATTGTATTTTAACAGTCTGATTGTTAGGCTGTGCATTGTGTTCTACATGATTGTGTCAGGGATGAAAGATCTTAGTCGATTTCTATGATTTTTTTAATATTCACCGATTAACATTCACAAAATGCCAATATATATGACGGCAATTGGTTAGGGTGAATCCCATTCTTAGATGATGTTAGAACATAAAACCCAAACAAGAAAGTTAGGCATGGATGATAAAAGTCACAAGACAGTTAAAACCTGGCTTCCGCCATTTTCCCAGCGATTCCCTGACAGTGCTAATCCTATGGGTGAATATCTGTGTTTTTGCCATGGGTTGGTTCTTCCGGAAACCGCTGGATGGCACTAGGGTCTTGGCCTCAATGCCAGAAACTACTTTCATCCCTGGTATATGGAAGCATATGGTTCGCAGTTTAGAAAATATACCTTCGATGTAATGTATATTTAGGTAACAAAATGTAACACCTACAGTAGACATTGTGCTTTGAGAAAGCTTAGGAAATTACAAATGTCCCTATAAGGCCATTTTGTGTGGAAACGTGTGTTCCATTCTGAACTGGATAAACTAATGGTGGATTATTTTTGTTACAAAGTTTATTGAATGTTTGTTTAATAATGAGATGTACCTGTGTACTAACCTAGGTAAGTGCGCGAGGGGCGGGGGGGGGGGGCACCCCAATACATTACCCTGCAGCTGGGGGGGGGGGGGGGGGACGCTCCACCACGGACCCTATCTAGAGGTATAATAACAAGTATATGTTCCCCTATCATTTATACTTGTGTAATGCCTTATATATTACATATATATATGATATATAGTCAAATCTGACCGTCCCTATGGGTCTATATGCCATGACGGCTAGACTCAGCTGGCATACAGTGCTTTAGACTTGGAGCCCCTCACAGGTGGCGCCAGTGTGGCCAATATTGTACTGCACGGTCAATATATTATTACATAGGGGCTGAAGGATGACCCTGTTTAAATTCGAGCAAAAACTAATTTTGAAGGAATCAAATGTAAACCAGCTGTGTTTGGGTTTGGTTCCTGATGTTTGGTTTGGATGTTTATGGCAGAACACCTGCAACCTCCTTGTGACCAAAATGGTTGTAAAGTGCTTGGCGACCAGTGAGGACCAAATAGAGACCTTTTTTCAACCACTTGCGACTGTTTGTGACCATCTGTGAACACCCATTTTTGTTTTTGTCGCAACTGGTCGCAAGCCTGGTGTGATTCGGGTCTTAGGAAAACAGTTTTTGCGTGGCAGAAGATGAAAGGCCTTATTAATTGCATAGTATGTATAGATTAAATTATGTCAAGTAATCAAAGAGTCATGGAATACATAAGAAACCTGCAAACCAATTGTATTTAATTTAGCAGACAATACACAATATTCACATGCATGCGCTGTGGCAACTGTCCCACAACTGTAGTGTTCGTCGTCGCCATCAGATGTCGCATGCGTTGTGAATATTGTGTAATAATAGTGACTGACTAGTTTGGTACCCTCCTAAAATTTTCAAAAGGGTCCAAACATGAACATTTTATTTTTCTTGTAAGCTCCAATGACCCAAAAACAATATACTTTTGGAATTTTCAAAATATCCCCAGAATTTGACTGACATACATTTGAAAGTTAGTAATTTCCATAGCTTTTGTATGCACTGTGGCAACGGTCCCACAACCGTAGCCGCATGCGTTGTGAATATTGTGTATTGCAACAATGCAAAACGTACGCCCAGTAAGGGACTCGAACCCTTGACCCTCAGATTAAAAGTCTGATGCTCTACCGACTGAGCTAACCGGGCAACTCTAAAACAAACCTGAACATGTTTAAAATAAACTGGAGTGACTACATATATTTTAGGATTTAATATCCATATATAGCTTTACTAAATTAGATTAATTAGCTTCTTCAAGTTTTAAGAGTATTTAATAGCATAAGTTATGCTGCAACGGACCACCATATAGACTTCGTGTGCGGAAGGTCGAGTTAGAATCCCGGCCGAGTCAAACAGAATATTGTCACCTAGCTTGGCATACAGCATTATTAGGATAGGGCAAGGACTGATTAGCTCAGTATCAGGATAATGTGACTGAGTGGGATATTGGGTCATGGTGCCAGCAGCCCAGTCTCCCAGTGGGGCAGCACTATAAAGTCACCATGAGTGTGCAGAACAAATACCCATCAGCATTGCCATCATCACACATTTTTCACATTCATATATACATTTATACATATAATATAGCACCTGTTTAACCAAGAGAACAGCCAGCGCACCAAGTGGTGTGTTTGATCATTTTGATTACACAGTACAGGCTGAGTGAGCTGGCATAGTATTGTTATGATGTAAAACCCCGACAAACAAACACACAAACACATGCATTGAAAGTGAACAAAGTGTGCATGTGCTAAGCGGATGGGGTTAAAGGGGGTGTGAACCCTATATGGAAGAGCGAACCCAGCCTCGCCCTTGGGACAAGACGGGATGGCCGAATGTGTTGAGCGTCCATCTTGCGTTTTGGTAGATCATGGGATTCGAACTCATGGGTTTGAACCCTCATCGAGTCAAACCAACGACTTAAAAATGTATACTTGTCGCTTTCTAGCCAGGTGCTTAGAATTATTAGGATACGGCAAGGACTGGTTAGCTCGGTGTCAAGATAATGTGAGTGAGTGAGATATCACGTCATGGTGCTGGTGGCCTGGTCTCCCAGTGGGGTAACACTATAAAGTCACCATGAGTGCACACTGTCACATGTTGGTGCCCATCCTGATATGACCTTTGATATTACCAGGACCTAAAACTCCAACAACCAACCAATCCTAGCAATATTTCAGGTCATATCAGGATGTTAAAAGATTTCTAACAGTGCGTACTCATAGCAACTGTATGGTGCTGTCCCACGGTGAGACCAAGCCCCCGGCACCATGACTCGATATTCCACTCAGTCATATTATCCTGATATGGATCAAACCAGTGTTCGCCCTATCCTATTGCCAGGAAAGATATTCAGAAGTATCAATTCTATAACTCATTGGTGTGATTCCGCCAGGGTTTGAACCCACGACCTCCTACATAGGAAGCCGGTCAACGCTTTTACCGACCCTCCACCCAGCGCGGTATTCCAAAATGGCCGTCG
>JASIRB010000303.1:0-24999 GCA_030323885.1 Branchipolynoe longqiensis
ACTTCTATCAGGCGTAGAATTAGGTGACCCAGACCGTGGTTTATTTACATGATGATGATGATGATGATATGGGTAATATACATGATGATGATATGGGTAATATACATATGGGTGTCCAAACTGGGCACCACATATTTGGTCAATACGTTACGATGCTGATAATTAAGTCTATGTATTATTGATAGCAAGTCAAATAATTACTGTAGCCTCTGTATATTACGTATGATAGCAGTTCTACATGTATTGAATTTATCCCACAAAGGATATCAACATTATAATTGTATGATTTTGAAAATTTGAAAATTCACACATTGACACCATACATGCAGCCAAACTTCTTTTCAACTTATTGTTCAACTTTTTTCTTGTAAATCATAAACTTGTCTGCTTAACCGTAATCAATAAAATATTGTTTGACTATGTTGTATATGTTACAATGAGGTTCTGGATGTGTCTTTGATTTTCATTTTACACGAGTGATATTAATGTATTGCTCATTTTGTATAAGATCTAATTCAAAACTCTGACATATGGACAGCATGCAAACCTTCATAGGATATTGGATTAGGCTATTATTTGGAAGGATTTTTGCTATTATTTGGAAGGTTTTCACTTTTGGTTGCCATGTCACACTTTTGTGCCCAGTTTTAGAGAATGACCCATATATAGAGTGTCATGCCTAAAAGTATGGGGTAATACAGGAAAGGGGATATAGGTGGCATCACAAGTAAAATTCATGGACATGGAGTTTCAGGAAAATAGGCTCTGATTCAAAACTTGTTAATGGTTACTCGTCATTAGTGGGTAGTTGACGCGCTTGCTTCTGGTAAAGTTTACAAAGGTGTTTATTTTATATTAATTTAAACACTCATGTTGTAACGATCCATTTGTTGTCATAGACAAGTCCATTCCTCACCGTAAACCAATTTCCTGAGCCAACTGCAAGTGTGCTTATTTTAATATCAGTTTCATGGTAGTTAGTTGACCATTCTTTGGGGTGCTACTTGACCGGACACACGCCACACATAGTTCAGCACTGTCCTGATTTGTTTGGGTTACCAGCGCAAGCACTGTCACTGTAATGCTTTGATTCACTGAATGGTGCGATTTCCCTTGTTGTTTTGTGGATTATTGCTATAGTAAATCTTAGTTTTAATTGTTCCTATGTGATAATACTGTGTCAACCACCATCAGTCTTATACAGTTTAGTTATTACCCCCATTGGTTAGTAATCAGTTTTTGAGTGGCCCTCATATTAATATTGTCTGTATGCCAGTGGCATTTGTTTGTTCTCCTGTTAATCTGTGTGAGGGCTTGTGCCGTTTGAGATGATAGTTTCCGTAGTCATTCTCAGCCGATAGCGTGCGGGTGATAATACAGCAGGTCGCGGCCACGCGGTCATTTTCAAATGAAAGTATTATTAGCCGTGTTTACACGGGAGAGTTAAATCGCTTCATACAAATCGCCTTGCCTAGTCCGCCTCACATTCGTCGTGTAAAACTGACTCTGAGGCGGATTAGGGCTGATTCACTTCATATGATTCACTTTATGTAAACCACCTTGCGAGGTGGTCTATATGCAACTTCAGAAACGTACCCGCTGTAACCTTGGGCGATAATACAGCAGGTCGCGGTCACGCGGTGATTTTCAAAAGGAACGAAAGTATTTACTTAGCTGCGATGTATTTAGTTTGTAGCAAGCGTTCCAAACCAATACGGTTCAGTCCATACATATCTAGGTCGAACCCACATTCTCTAGTGCGGACATCGACAAACCAAACCCAAACTGGCGCTGGTTAGTATCGACTTGCACATGCGCAGATTTCGATTTCCGGCCCAAGTACTGCCCGTGTGAACGGGCCGCTAATTCGCCTCACCTTATTCGATTTGTCTGATTCGCCTCACATTTTGCCCGTGTGTTACCCGCCTCAACATTACCCGCCTCGACGTTACCCACCTCGACTTTACCTGGATTGACGTTACCCGCCTCGACGTTACCCACCTCGATGTTACCCACCTCGAGTCGGGTGAAGTCGAGTCGGGTAAAGGCGAGTCGGGTAAAGTCAGGTTGGGTAAACTCGGGTCGGGTAAACTCGGGTCGGGTAAACTCGGTTGAGGTAAAGTGGGGTGAGGTAAAGTGGGGTTGGGTAAAGACGAGTCCGGTAAAGTAGGGTCAGGTAAAGTCGGTTTGGGGAAAGTCGGGTCGGGTAAAGTGTGGTCGGTTAAAGTGTGGTCGGGTAAAGTTGGGGCGGGTAAATTTGTGTCGGGTGAACTCGGGTTGGGTGAAGTCAGAACGGATGAAGTCGGGTGAGGTAACATCGAGGCGGGTAACATTGAGGCGAGTAACATTGAGGCGAGTAACGTTGAGGCGGGTAACATTGAGGTGGGTAACGTCAAGGCGGGTAAAGTTGAGGCGAGTAACGTTGAGGCGAGTAATGTTGAGGTGGGTAACATCGAGGTGGGTAACATCAAGGCAGGTAACATCGAGGTGGGTAACGTTGAGGCAGGTAATGTTGAGGCGGGTAATGTCGAGGCGGGTAACGTCGAGGCGGGCAATGTCGAGGTGGGTAATGTTGAGGTGCATAATGTTGAGGCGAGTAACGTCGAGGCGGGTAAAGTCGAAGCGGGTAACGTCGAGGCGGGTAACGTCGAGACTGGTAACGTCGAGGTGGGTAACGTCGAGTGGGGTAAAGTGTAGTCGGGTAAAGTGTAGTCAGGTAAAGTCGGGTCAGGTAAAGTCATGTCGGGTGAACTCGGGTCGGGTGAACTCGTGTCAGGTGAACTCGGTTCGGGTGAAGTCGGGTCGGGTGAAGTCGGGTGGGGTGAAGTCGAGTCGGGTGAAGACGAGTCGGGTAAAATCGACCCGCGTACAGCCGAGCCGGGTAAAGCCTAGCCGGTTAAAGCCGAGCCGGGTAAAGCCGAGCTGGGTAAAGCCGAGCCGGGTAGAGCAGAGATGGGTAAAGTCCAGTCAGATAACGTCGAGCAATGTCGAGTTAGGTAAAGGCATATTCATTAATATTGATATAATTATGCATTACAAAAAAAGTAGTAGGACATTCTTTTAAAAAAAAGTATTGCAGTTCCAAGATTCGAACTGCTTACGCTCTGATCTTGAGACCAACACCCTGCCATCTGAGCTACGGAGGAAGTGCAACCCAAAAAGGAAAGATTGCCTGTCATTTGGATGTCGATGTTGCACCTACCATGCCTACTGCCTGGTCCACACCTCCCTCTGCCCCGCCCTCCCTCATTCTCCCGCCCTCCCTCCCTCTCTCCCCATCCCTCCCCCTCCCCATTCCGCCCTACACTCCGTCTGACCCCATATAAGAAGTATTAAGGGCGCGTAATGCGTATTGCGTATTGCGTTATGCGTTATGCAGTGAAGTATATAAAAAGTATATAACAAGTGTGTGTGACTCTGCGTCTCTGTGTGTGTCTCTATGTGTGTGTCTGTGTCTCCGTGTCTCTGTGTGTGTCTCTATGTGTGTGTCTGTGTCTCCGTGTCTCTGTGTGTGTCTCTGTCTTTGTATGTGTGTGTGTGACTCTGTGTGTGTCTCTATGTGTGTGTATGTGTCTTCGTGTCTGTGTGTGTGTCTCTGTGTGTGTGACTCTGTGTCTCTGTGTGTGTCTCTATGTGTGTGTCTGTGTCTCCGTGTCTCTGTGGTTGTCTGTGTGTGTGTCTCTGTGTGTGTGACTCTGTGTCTCTGTGTGTGTCTCTATGTGTGTGTCTGTGTCTTTGTGTCTCTGACAAAGAGACACACACAGACACATATACACCCAGAGACACACACAGAGACACACACAGAGACACACACAGACACAGATACACACACAGAGACACACACAGAGACACAGAGACACAACACAGAGACACACATTCAGAGACACACATTCAGAGACACACACACAGAGACACACACAGACACACACACAGACACAGAGACACACACAGCGACACACACAGACACATATACACACACAGAGACACACACACAGACACAGAGACACAACACAGAGACACACATTCAGAGACACACATTCAGAGACACACACACACAGATACACACAGAGACACACACAGAGACACAACACAGAGACACACACACAGAGACACACACACAGACACACACACATACACAGAGACACACACACAGAGACACAGATACACACACAGAGACACACACACACAGAATGGGACGGTCCAAACATGGCTCAGTTTAGCTTGCTTGGAGGGATGTTAGGACCGTCCCAAATATGAAGACTGCTTCCTAACAGGTCCGCCGCATAAACCTACATGTTTGCACCGTCCCATTCTTCATATTTCTCATGAATACCATAATTATCAGTCGCCTCCTCCAGCCTTATATCAATGGACAAATGCGACTGATGATTTTCTATTCACACCACCTTGAAGACTGCTTCCTAACAGGTCCGCCGCATAAACCTACATGTTTGCACCGTCCCATTCTTCATATTTCTCATGAATACCATAATTATCAGTCGCCTCCTCCAGCCTTATATCAATGGACAAATGCGACTGATGCTTTTCTGTTCGCACCTCCTTGTCCCGGCTGTCCGTAATTATCAGTCGCCTCCTCCAGCCTTATATCAATGGACAAATGCGACTGATAATTTTCTATTCGCACCACCTTGAAGAGTGCTTCCTAACAGGTCCGCCGCATAAACCTATATGTTTGCACCGTCCCATTCTTCATATTTCTCATGAATACCATAATTATCAGTCGCCTCCTCCAGCCTTATATCAATGGACAAATGCGACTGATGCTTTTCTGTTCGCACCACCTTGTCCCGGCTGTCCGTAATTATCAGTCGCCTCCTCCAGCCTTATATCTCGTTCCGCTTTTAGATCCTCCAACTCCTCCTCCAGTGCCATTACACGCACCTCCACTTTGAGCATGTCGATTGGTTCTCTTGCTTTCTTCTCGCGATCCTCTAACGATACAGCTGCCATAGCGGCTGAAGTCAACTCAATTTCGCTGTTTTCCTCCTCGTCACCTGCCGATCTTGATGTTTTCGCAGAGGCTTTGCCACTGCGTGTGGACATCCCCGACTTACTTGCAAATTTGTCAATGCTTTTCCGTGTTCAAGAACCTTGGTCATGGTTGTCGTGTGGCTTGGTAAGACAACGCCAACACTAGAGCTGGCCAGCATTGAAAACAAGCCTGGTTACCCAGGCTTACATGCTATGGACAGTATAAATACAGCTTCAATAAAAAATAAATCAAATTAAAAAAAAAAAGTCACTAACCCGTTCCTGACATGCCGTGATCCGTACCAAAGTCTGTAATAGGCCGTACTACAGTCCACACTAAGCCGTTCAATTTAACAGCGACCCGTCAAACAATGCCGAATCAGCTAAATAACTGCAATATACGATGCCTCTAATTGGCTTAGCGATTCGATCTAATTAAATTAATTCCTATATAAGCGGTAAATCGATCGGCGAGTGTGTCGAAAAAGCATAGCTGGATCTTGGAATTCGACCTCACCGAATTTCTGAGACGAACATCGTAACAAAGTTAGAAGTAGGAAGACTATTGTGAGTTTAGCTCACGGTACCGTCGTCTTCGCTCACCGATCTGTATTCATGGAACCGTAGATCTTGTCCTGGCAAGGTATTAGGAGCTCCGTATCGAAATCTGTAAGGACAGACCGTTGAAGCAGTGGGCCGCGTTCAGGGTCCGTCTCGGAGGCGCCTCGGCGACGCTTTTTGGTCTATTTGCGTTCAGGGTCCGTCTCGGTGACGTCTCAGCGACGCCTCCCTTTTCAGGTTGGAGACAAAAAGCGCCTCGAAAATGGCTGCCGCATGCAGTGGTTTCATCCAATCAGAGCATAGCATTTCGATTGCAAATGGCCACTGCCTATGGGGGCGGCCATTTTCGAGACAAGAAACTGCCTTTGTGGTTCAGACTAGCGTGACGTCACGGGTGCCTCCGAGGCGCCTCCGAGACAGACCCTGAACGCGGCCCAGGTAGCAACAGGTAGACTGTGTTCCCAGCACACGGGTGCTGGGAACACAGTACATGTAGATACACATACATACATGTAGATACGTGTATATATATATATATATATATATACATATACACATATATGCGCATATATATGTGTAGATATGTATATATATGCGGATATATACATATATATACATGTAGATATGTATATGGGTCACTCTCCTGAAAACTGGCCAGAAGTGTCACATGGAGAGTTAAAATCTAATTTTTGAATTTTTTACATACTTTGATTCCAAATGAAAGCTGGAAATCTCCCCTTTACATGTATCTAAAATATAAATTGATGAGATAAAAAATAAAGGTGTAGTCCATGATTAAGCTATGTCTTATGGCAGTATAACATATGTGTCACACATGTAACACATGTTTAGGACACCACACAGTCTGCTTAATAAAAATCGAATCAGAATTAAATAATATCATACTTTGAAGCATATTAATCATGGCATAATATACAGAAATATGTAGTGCTTATATTGATAAAAAAAAGTAATTCCCAGCCATGCTTTATTCACTGAATAATTAGTGTACAATATTTGTGTGGCATCCAGACACCACTGGTTACACGGTTATGTAATGTTATTTCTGAAGACATTAACTTTTTTTTCTTTTTTTTAATTTGAGCATGCATACATGTTAATAAATACTTCCTTTTTGATTTTGGAACTGTTTTGTTTGATATATCAATGCAATAC
This sequence comes from Branchipolynoe longqiensis, assembly GCA_030323885.1. Lineage (NCBI taxonomy): Eukaryota > Metazoa > Annelida > Polychaeta > Phyllodocida > Polynoidae > Branchipolynoe > Branchipolynoe longqiensis. Next base: position 6,730 of record JASIRB010000303.1, read on the forward strand.
AAGATGTTAATAAGGGTTCAACCACGTCCCATATGCCATGTTACAAATTGCTGAATGTAAAATGGTTTCTTTTGGTACAAAAACACTTCATAACTAAAAGGACCAAAGTTGCACACAGTTTATTTTATTTCCCTTATTTCTTTCATCAAATCTGAACATGAATATGAAAAGTATAAGGAAAGAAATAAGTAGGAAGCTTTTTTATTGATGTTTTAAAATCCCATCCCATGCTGACCAGTTTTCGGGAGAGTGACCCATATACCTACCTATATACAACGTATATACAGATGTAAGCAAATACGCACGGTGCCTCCATCGGCGGCTAGGGCCGAAACTAGCTTAGTTCACCGCACTGCCGCCGGGTGTGTCTTATGGGGCTGTCACACTACGACGTTTCGGGCCAACGCACGTCGACTTGTTGCCTTTTTGGTCGAAACGTCGGTACACGTCGGGACACGTTATCGGCGCCGATTGCTTTGTGCTTGCACAAAACTGTCGGCCCGCAGCGACGCGCTCCAATGGGTTGGAGGGCATGTTACGGACGCATTACCAACACGTCGATACACATTGCCGGCGCGCCGGTGGAACCCTGGCAGAACGCTGATCAACATCGGTTAACGTTGGCCTTTTTTTCGCCAAACTGCGACCATTCCGTCGGCGCGTCTGCAACATCCCATCGACGGGTAGTGGGCGCGCCATTGGCGTTGCTCCAGCGTTTCTCGGTGTGTTGGACGTGTTGCCGGCACGCCTGGACACGTTGGCGGCAGGTGTGGACGTGCTGCCGGCGCGTCCTGACATGTTGGTGGCGGGTGGCGGGTATGTATGCGTTGACACGCTACTAACACGACACCAACGCGCCACCCCCACGCCGTCAATGCACCGACAGCGTGCCGACAACACGCTGGGAACGCGCTGGCGTTGACATATTGTTCCGCCGCACGTCGAAACCCGTTGGCCACACGCCAAAAACACGCCACTAATACGCTACAACCCGTCAAACTTTCTCCCACAACGCCAGAAAAGTTGGACGTGTCTCGAGCCCTAGCAAATATCTTGTGCGTTTGCGGCGCGCCGGGGGAAACGTCATTGTGTGACAGCGCCATAACCTATATACCTTGTGCTATAGCCTCCCTTCAGCTAGTCATTATAGGCCTCCCTACGGTCAACAACAACACAGTCTACTTTGCTAGCTGTGTTCTACCTGTGCTTCTACCTGTGCTACTTACTACCTGGGCTACTACAAAGAGGGATCGATCGATTTAAGCGGAGAATCGTGAGCATTCTATGCTTCTCTTGTCGATTAACCTTGTCGATACGTAGCCGAGTGTTGTGAGCTACAAACTTCATATATTCTACGCATTCTTGTCGATTAACCATGTCGACGATCTGTCACTATAACCACACCGATTAACTGGGTCTGTCAGCGTATATCTTGACTGCCGAATAGCGCCTGTGTGTCGATTAACAGCATCGACTCAACGGAGATAGACATTTCATATCGATTTATTATTTCATTCGCTATTGGTTAGATTCAAGGACTATAACAAAATACGGACAAGATGGCGGATGGCAGGAAAACCGTCAAGATTGTCGACAGTATGTAAAGGACTATAATATAACAAAAAACAAGTACGATTAGCGCCTGTGTGTCGATTAACGCAGCTTCGACTCCCGCCTGACAAGGTTTATAAACTTAAGACACAACTCTCCCTCTTCCTTGGTAAACGCAAAGCATCTCATGCTGATCAGTTTTCAGGAGAGTGACCCATATACACATATATACGTGTATATATGCATACATGTATATGGGTCATTCTCAGAAACTGTGTACCACTTGAGGTAGTTTACTTGAAATGCATATTTCAAAGAAACCCATTATTGGAGTGTCAATATTTAGATTTCATCATTTAGCACAATAATTGAAAACGCGAGAGACCGACAGACTTTAATATTGGTATTTATTATTGTCTTGTTTTATCGTCACATATCAGCATGGAGTATCATGATTTCAAGGCTTACAGAACTTGACCCCACCGAATAAGAACAGTATGGGTGGGTGGGATGGCTTAGAACGAAAGGCTTAGGAGACGATGTTGAACGGAGAGCAGTCAAGGCGAAAGTGAATCAAACCGGCGGCTACTTGGTTAATATGTATTTCTTACGCTAAGCGGCGGGGCGGCGCAGCACCGGGCCTTAGTCTAAAAATAGATTAGATGCTTTGTATCCAAGCTAAGTAAGACGTCGGTCATACGCATTCAATTACCCATGTTTTTGAAACATGCACAATTGAAAACGCGAGAGACCGACAGACTTTAATATTGGTATTTATTATTGTCTTGTTTTATCGTCACATATCAGCATGGAGTATCATGATTTCAAGGCTTACAGAACTTGACCAAAATTTGATGCTAGAGTTCTGGGTGCCGAGAAAATCGAGTGTTTTGGCACGTAGCTATGGACTGCATCAGAGGTCCAGTGACCTAAGTCCTTGATGTCGTGAAGAGAAGTGCCTAGAGCGGCACATGCCTGTGCTCCACCGCGTCGAAGGCTGTGTAATGTGACAGCACCTGGTGCCGGGTGGCCCTGTGTGGCCAGAGCTAGCCTAAGCGTGTTGAGTAGCACTCTCGGTCGCAGTGGCAGCGCGTCCGTGGTGATAAATGCCGGTCCATCTCGGCAAGGTTGTGTCCTGGACACGTAGCAAGTCCAAGCCCGGACTGGGCAGTAGATGGAACCCAGAATCGCTGGCACCGTGATGTTTCGTGGTGGTGCCGATCTGAGAAGGGTCTTCGAGGATCTGACGTGTACGTTGAGCCCCGCTGGTGTTATTGTAATGTCTCATGCGCGTAGGGTGTGCGCCGTATCAGCCGGTGGAGTGGGGCACAACAGATTGCTCTGACGTAGGAGGGTAAAGTACCCTATGAGCAAGGCTGCCGTTAGCACCGGTCCATTGTTCCCGACTGTAGAGAAGAACCTGACTGCCTTCTTTATGTCCGAAGGGGCGAGGGGGGGTGCTTGTGCTGGCACGTGGGTAGAGCGGCGCTGAATTCCTCGTCTGACTAGGCCTACCAGGTAGGTGTCAAAAATGCGTGTGTCCAAGCCCAGTGCCTGGAGCCAAGTACGGGCGCCACTGAAGTAGTTTAAGACAGTGCCGGGCGTCCTGGTGTCTGATAGATGCAGTAGGTATGACATGATTTCGTATTGTGTAGGCCTTGCACGGTTGCCTCGTCGGTCGTTCATGTAAGTCAGGTCTTCGTTGACTTGAGCTGTTTTGTTCTTCCAGGTGCCTGTGGCCAGACCATCCGCCAAGGTGTTGAGTAGCCGGTCGTGGTGATTTTGTGAGTAACCTATGAAGAGAGGCAAAGGTTAATTATTGAGTCATGGGTTACTAGAGGATCGGGGTGAGGGTGTCATCATGGCCTACAACGACATGGGTTAAGTTTAGGTTGGTCGTCATTTTCTTGGCGAGGTCGTCCGCTGCCCGATCGAAGCACCTGCGGCTGAGGGCATCCGCGAGGACGAGGTCCTTCCCTGGTTTGTGCCGTATTACGACCTCCGTGCTGAGTTTTGCAGAGAATAGCCAAATCTGCCGGGCGCATGCGAAAATTATTGGGTCACGGCCAGAACCGGTACTGAGCACTTGTTGTGAGGTGGCATTGTCCGTGTTTATGAGGATTGTGAAGTCATGTGGCTCGGGTGGAGCAAGGTTTTTGAGTGCTACCACCAGGTTTATGGCCTCGAGTCTGGCAATACAGTGGTGTTTATCCATGAGTGCTCTAGAGTATCTGGCCGCATAGAAATGCGTCGGTGAGTGTGCGCCACCGGCTTCCAGAGAGGAGTCGCACTCAATGGTCCATGTTGTACGTTCTTTTTGGGGGAGAAGGACTATGCCGTTGGATTGTGCGGCATAGTCCGTGAACCATGAGACGTCGAGTGTTAGGTCCTCCGGCACCGCATGTTTTCCGCTGTAAGGTGCGGCTCTGAGAGCTGCCAGTATTCGTGACATGAACCTCTTTGCAGGTCGTACGCATTTTGCTACATGTTGTAGTCTTCCCACGAGCCTCTGGAGGTCTCGACGGGATGCAAGTTTTCTGTTTTTCCATGTTTCGCACTCGCTTAAGACCTGCTGGAGTTTTTCTTCAGGAATGGTGATGGTCATTTCCGTTGTTGAGATTGCGAAGCCCAGCCACTCCACCTCGGTGGCGGGTGGGCTACACTTGTTGAGTGCTAGGTCTAGTCCCAAGAACTCAGCCAAGCGCAGGAGGTCCGAGTAAGCTGCGTCAGCTTTTCCCTTTGTTGGGGCCGCACCTACAAAATCATCGAGGTAGCAGAGTGCATGATGCCCGCGCTTCCTCATTAAGTAGACGACTGCATTTGTCGTCCAGGCGCATGCGATGGAAGAGGTGCGGCAGCCAAATGGTGGGGCAATGTCTATGTAAATTTTTCTATCTAGCGTTATGCCGAGTAATGGGGTAGAGAGCGGGCAGGTTCTGAGCTGTCTGTAGGCTCTGGCCAAATCCCCACACCATATGAAGGCTCCTTTACCCAAGCGTGTGACTTCATCGGCAAGATCTATAATACCCGGCAAAGTGTAGGTGGAGGGCTGGCCCTGGTATTGGCCCTTCCTGATACCAGCATTGACGCTAACTCCGCCTGGGTAGCTTAGGTCAACTATGACCCTGCGTTTGTCAGTGTTCTGTTTGGCGCGCGTCATGAGTGGGCTGATTTGGGTCCACGGGGTGAAAGGGCATTCCTCAAAAGGCCCCAGCATAGCCCCATGTCCCAGCTCAGTGTCGATGTAGTTTTTGATGTGGGCGACGTTTTCTGGGTCTGTGTGGTGGTTTGCTCTAGATGCGATAGGTGGTTTATCGGCGGTGTAGTCTGCTGGCCAGCCGAATTCTAGAAAATCAGGCAGTTGTTTGTCATGATAATCTATGAGTAGTGCTCGCCAGGCTTTAATCTTTAGGCCCGATGGTATTGGCACCCGTTGGCCGATGTAGTTTGGGATTGCCGAGAATCTGACGCGAGTGTAAATCTTCATGTATTCCCGGTGGTCTGACCAAGCCCTGACATTTACCACTGGCCAAATCCTGTTGAGGGTGTGCCTGTATGCAGTCGGGGTGGGTGGAGGATCGTAGTGTGTTACTTGATCGGCCGAGACCATGTCGAGTATCTGGTCTATTCCGTCATTATCGACATTGTCTTCCACTAACAGCCTATCAGGGGGCCTGTTGTCGTAGCGTGGGGGACTCCCGTGGAAAAGGTGTTTAACCTTGTCATAGTCCTCGTGTTGGTAGCCAGGTGCAGCCACGTGGGGGGGGGGGTGGGTGCGTGACCCTTGGTCCCGGCCGTCTCGTCTACTGTCTGGGAGCCGGTGCTATCCCGTTTACCGCTAGGCTGGTCTGTGTATGGAGAGACTTGATAGAGTTCGCAAGTATTGCTGTTGCCGTGATCGTGGGAAGGAGGGTTGTCTAGACTGTCGCGGGGAAATTGGTCAGCAGCGCCCGCCACGATGTCTGTGACGTCACCCTCAGCTTCTTGGTGGGTGCAGGGGGCGTGTGAAACGGCGGCGCCTGTCCCGCCGCTGTCAAATGTGATTGATGAGGTGTCTGAGCCTTTCCCGTCCGCGGCCCGTGTCGGTGCATAACGTTTAGAGATTATGAATTCGTCAGCCTCTCGCCCACGCTTCCTAGTGTGTAGGTGTCTCGGTCCGTTATTTCCAGCCAGGCCATTTCCTAGTTTACTCGATGCCTCTGTGGCCTTGATACCCGCTACGCTTCCTTTTGTTTCTAAGTTGAGCTTCGCGGGGCCAGCACAACCACTATCTAAAAATCCTTTTTGTCCTTGACCGTGCTGTTAGCTTTGTCGAAGAACCTTTTCTTGTTGAAGCAGACTTTCTCCTGATGCGCATTTGCCCGTTTGTACTTGTTGGCGCACCAGGCACATAGGTGGGCTTTTCTATCGGGCTGGAGACCATGGGATGTTGAGAAGCCACAGTCCTCCCCCCAGTTCCACTGGCTACATGGTTTCCCATCCGTGTCTTTATCATATGTAGGACGTGTATGGTCTGTGCTGGCCTTATTGTCCGCCCCTGTCGTTGTTGCGTTTGCTGTTCCTTCATTTCGTTTTGTACCGCGTGCACCTTGCCGTGTCTTGTCGGTCCTGGCACCAATCGCACAGATGTCGCGCTGCACATCTTTTATGGCATATCCATCCTTCCAGCCCCTAGGGAGCCGGCCGTCCGCTATCATAGTAAATACTGTCTCCGACCATTGTCGGCATGTGTGCCAGTCCCAGTTTGCAGCCATGACGGCCAGATGGTATATGTGTTCGTTTACATGCTCGGGCCATCCTACTGGCAGTTTTTTGTCCTTAGACATGCGATGGAGCGCCACGAAATATTCGTGCCATGATGCCTCCTCCAACCCGATCCTCTCATTGCGGCTTCCCCTTATTACATATCTGTGTGGTGCGAGAATATTCATACCTCTGCGCTTTCCTATTGCCGATCCGGCTGCCACGAGGAGGTCATTTACCGCGTTAGTGCGTTCGTCGTCGTTGTTTTCCCAATCGACTAGTGGGCCAGTATTTAGTTGGTAGCGCCTGTCGTTATGATCACAGTCGTGGTGCCTATCCGTTCTGTAGTATGATGCTTCGCTACCCGCTCGTCCACATCTGTCGTCATAGCTCTGGCTGTCGCGGTATCTCCCACCTTGACGTGGCGATGCTGAACTTGTACGTTTGTTTGTACGTGATCTATGGTCGCCTGCACCGTCCGGGGTGCCTTGAGCTGAGACGACCGTGCGGGGTGACGGTTGTTTGTGTCTCCGAGTAGGGCTGGGAGATCTGGATCTCCGACGCCTGTCTACCCTCCTCGTTATCTTGTTGATTCGTGTGTCAAATCCATCTGCGAGGTCGGAGATCTGTTTCTGGATCCCTGCAAGGGCTATTGCCATAGAACCTTGGACATCTTCCTTCTCATGGCATGTCGGTGTCCCTGGAACAGACTCTGTGCTGGGGTCCCTTCTCTCGCACCGCTCCACGGTGCGGTTTGAACGAGTTACGGTAGGTGTAGGAGACTCATTTATGACTGACCTGGGCCTTCCTCGTCCTTTCTTTTTCTGCTTCTTGAGAGATGTGGCCGTAGGTGAGATAGTGTCCCTGCTGCGTTTAGCATGTGCTGTCTTGTTTGACGGCATAGTGCCAACCTTTGAACGAAAGGCTTAGGAGACGATGTTGAACGGAGAGCAGTCAAGGCGAAAGTGAATCAAACCGGCGGCTACTTGGTTAATATGTATTTCTTACGCTAGGCGGCGGGGCGGCGCAGCGCCGGGCCTTAGTCTAAAAATAGAATAGATGCTTTGTATCCAAGCTAAGTAAGACGTCGGTCATACGCATTCAATTACCCATGTTTTTGAAACATGCACAATGTGAGAGATATTTTAGATCAAAAGTAAATGTTAATATTGTGTATTATGTATCTTATTGGGATGGATGTAGCTAAATACATAGAAAATTACGTCACTAATTTGTGACATTGTCAACAGCATTGAAAATAAAGTGTCACAAACTTAATGAAAACCTCTGAACAACAGCACATTTCACTTCAAATGGTCACCACACAGTCTGTGTGGTGACCATTTGAACTCTACTATTATAGTAGACAGACTGAGCTCCGTATCGGACAGACTGAGCTCCACTCAGACATACTGACCGAGTGGCTGTCACTCGGTCAGTATGATCTAGTATAGGGGTGTGGTGGAGGTGTAAGTGTGTGGTGGGGGTGTAGGTGTGTGGTGGTGTAGGGGTGTAGGTGTGTGGTGGGGGTGTAGGTGTGTGTTGGGGGTGTAGGTGTGTGGTGGGGTGCAGTTGTCCCCTAGACAACAGTCTAGGGACAACAGTCAAGTGAGTGAGATAACACAACTTAACAACTTATAATCTAGCTAATGAGAAGAAAAACAGATAACAGAAGCTCTGCTGAACATAAACAAAACTCCCGGGCTGGAAGCCAAGGCTGTTACACCATTCCCAATTTCGCCATGGTCACGTGGTGTACTGACCTCATTACCATACTGAACTCACAACTTTAATACATTTACTACTACGAAGCAAAGCGGGAACGCAGCATAGCATAACATAACATACTGTCATTGGAGTAAACATCCTGATTCCTAATCAGTGACACTTTATACGGTTAACTATCAAGTGAGTGTGATAACACAACTTAACAACTTATAATCTAGCTAATGAGAAGAAAAACAGATAACAGAAGCTCTGCTGAACATAAACAAAACCGCCTGTTTCTGGAGAGTGCCTCAGTCTTGCTCAGGCTGATCACATGGTGTGTAAACCTAGGCCATTAAAACCGAGAGCCTCAGAGACATCACAAGATTGACCTGCATCTTAGAGAGTGAGTTCTGAGGCACATGGCTCCTTCTAATATTTCTGAATGCCCAGCCGCATTTGGACACCAGATAATATTAAAAACCCTTCCCCCTTCATATCACCTGTGATGCTGTTATTCGAATACCGACTATCAACTCATTAACCAATATTACGGAATAATGAAGACAAGTCACACAGATAAACAGTGGAGAAGTTGTGCTTTATTGGCATCAACTCCTGTCCACCTACCAGTGACCTATCATCCACACTCCTTACCTTCTGTCCACACAGTATCTCATTACTACTTTAGCCGGTATAGAAAGCAGTGCCTACAGCCCATGGGACAGGAGTCCTATGGCTGTGTACACACTCAATTGGAATATATGAATTTTGCTAGCATCAGACAGAGTGTCTGGGGTTCCTGCTCAAGAGTAGGTGTGTCTCACTCAAGAGTCAGGAGTAGAGTGATCTCTCTTCAGTGTGTCTGAAGCAGAATCTTGAATAATTAATGAATTTTTGAATGAGGCTAGTGTGGTCAGAGGGCCAAGGTAGTGTAGGTGACTGGGCAGTCCCATAGTCAGCCAATCAGGTGCCCCCACAGCTGGGGTGGGAGCCAACCCCCAGTGGAGGTGGTTATCACTCAAATCAGCTGCAGGTGGTGCCCTGAGTGCATAAGCAAATGAGGCTGTGATGGGCACGCCCCATGGTCATGGGTGAACAGGTAGTTGCAAACAGTTACAATAGATCTCTGTTAATATGACCCTTTCTCCAATTGCACTCTTTATGGATGCATAGAGAAACATGTCAATAATCATGTACTGTCTTCTTATATAGAAACATCTCTTCAGTAATCTCAGGCCTCATACATAACATATATTTCACATCACTTATTATTATGTACAATGGGAGTGGGATACTATTGCTTTTAGTTTACATAACATTGTCCCCACTCCGTCGCCCCAGAATAATAATGCTCTCTGCCAATATATAATTCTTAACCGAAAATCCGTATATTTTTACATCCTGTAGCAGTGGTGTGAACGCACATTCTTGTGAAATAGGATTTATTCCATAAATTAGTGTGGGCACCAGTATCTATTGTAGGATCAAGTGTTTTAGTTTTGAAAATATATTTATACCATCGGACCACGCAACTTTAAAAACAAGGTTTGACAGCAGTCACTGCTCAATGAACATGACCCACATCCACCCTAAGTTTTTTCAGTTGGACAGTTTACAGATGCATCACCCCCGCGCCCCCCCCCCCCAAGCTTTTTTGTGTTGGTGTGATCCTGCCAGCTATAGCTGCTGACAAGTCCCACGTCCATTTCCTCAGGGGGGAGGTTACGCTAGCCACACGCAGCAGATGGCAGCCTTGTCGCGGCGTTGCCCGTTGACTACCACTGGGAAATCAGGCCATCGGCACCATTACCTAACCTGCTTATGGTGCTGTCACATTACGACGCTTCTAGCCAACGCGCGTCGACGTATGTGATTTTTTGGCGCAACGTCGGGATATGTCAGGAAGTGTTATGCGCGTGTTGGTATTCGTTGATGGACGACGACGGTCGATGAGGGTCGGCGGCGCGCGACATCGCACATCGAAAGTTTTGTCCTTGCACAAAACTTTTGATGTGTGCCGACGCGCGGGTGCCAACGCTATGGCTACGTTAGGGGCGCGTCAAGATATGCTAGAGTGGCTGGAATAACTTTATGCAAACACTAGGCAGATGCCACGTGTGCGTGAGGGTCGTTCCCACATGTTGCGCCAAACTGTTGCTTTTTGTTGTTTTACATCCTAGCAACATCTAAGGTCATATCAGGACGGTATGCCAAACTTTTACTGCAACGTCGGCCGCACGCTAGCAATACGTTGCGCTGACGCCAACAAGTTTGATGTGTCTCGACGATTAAAAGTGATTTTGCACGTTGGCTGTGCGCCGGTGAGAAGCGTTCTAATGTGACAGCACCATTACATCCCACTCAGTCACATTATTCCAACCAGTCCTTTCCCAATCGTAATTATTCCGAGCGCCAGGCTAGGATGTGACAAGTATCAATTTGTGTACGTCATTGGTTTGACTCGACCGGGAATCGAACTCTCGACCTTCCGCATGGGAAGCCTGCCCTCTACCGATTCAGCCATGTGTCTGGTCAAAAGAAAGGGAGCCATGAGACTATTACTGTCTGGCGGCGAAAAAAAAGTAATTAGACTTGACCGTTATGGCCAGCGTAAATACACCGTCACAATCAATTGAAATAACGCGAGACCGACAGACTTTAATATTGGGATTTATTACATATTTTTCTTTAACTGTTACATGTCTGATTTTTGATGTCATGATTACGAGGCTTACAGAACTTGACCCCACTGAGAGTAATAAGTATGGGTGGGTGGGATGGCTTTAAACCAAATGGCGTAGTAGATGTTGAATAGACCGCAGTCGAGGCCAGAGTGAAACCAAAAAGGCGGCTAGTTAGTTAACGTTAATTTCTACGCTGGGTGGAAGCGTAAAGGCGCCACAGCGGCGGTGTTCAGATGCTTTGTATCCATTCGTAATGAGACGTCGGTCACACGCATTCAATTAACCATGTTTTCGTAACATGCACAATTGAAATAACGCGAGACCGACAGACTTTAATATTGGGATTTATTACATATTTTTCTTTAACTGTTACATGTCTGATTTTTGATGTCATGATTACGAGGCTTACAGAACTTGACCAAAGTTTTCAGCTAGAGTTCTGGGAGCCGAAGAAATCGAATGTCTCGGTACATAGGCGTGTACTGCCCCAGAGGTCCAATGACCCAAGTCCTTGATATCCTGTAGTGATGAGCCCAGGGAGGCACAAGCCTGAGCCCCACCTCGACGAAGACTATGCAAGGTTATGGCACCTGGTGCCGGGTGCCCCTGCGTGGCCAATGCCAGCCTAAGTGTGTCGAGTAGTGCTCGTGGTCGTAAGGGAAGGCCATCGGTCGTGATGAACGCAGGGCCTCCGAGGTAAGGCTGTGTCCTGGACACGTATTTGTTCCAAGCCCGGACCGGGCAATAAGTGGAGCCCGGAATGGCTGGCACCGTGATGTTTCGCGGCGGGGCGGACCTAAGGAGTGTCTTTGATGATCTAACGTGGATGTTGAGGCCGGCGGGCGTTGGTGTTATGTCCTGTGCATGCAGCGCGTGCCCCGTGTCAGTAGCAGCTGGGGAGGCGAGAAGGTTGCTTTGACGCAAGAGGGTGAAGTACCCCAACAGGAGCGCTGCTGTTAGTACCGGACCATTGTCCCCCGCTGCGCCATAAAACGCAACCACCTTCTTCACATCTGACGGACTCAGGGGGGGAGCCTGTGCCGGGACATGTGATGAGTCACGATGTATCCCCCGTTTGACCAGACCCACCATGTATGTGTCAAACGCCAGAGTGGGATAGCCCATCACCCGTACCCACGTGCGGGCCCCGCTGATGTAATTTAGGACCGTGCCGGGCGTCTTGGTGTCATGGAGATGGAGTAAGTAGGACATGATTTCATATTGTGACGGCCTCATAGGGTCATGCCTTCTCCTGTTCATATAACCAAGGTACTCGTTCACTTGGATCGTCTTGTTTTTCCAGGTTCCCGGGGCCAATCCAGCCGCCATGATGGTGAGCAGTCGGTTGTGGTGATGTTGGGAGTAACCTATGAAAGAGGCAAGATATTAGGTGCGAATCATAGGTTACTCAGAGGATTGGGGTGAGGGCATCATCGTGGCTGACAGTGATCGGTGTTAGGTTGAGCTCAGACGTAATTTTTGTGGCGAGTTCTGCAGCTGCAGTATCCAAACTTTTTGTCTTTCCATGCCTGACATTCATTTATTACTTGTTGTAGTTTTTCTTCTTGGATTTTTACGGTCATATTCTTCGTAGAAATTGTGAAACCCAGCCACTCGACCTCGGTGGAGGGAGGGTGGCACTTGTCCAGAGCGAGATCGAGACCCAAGTACTTGGCCAAGCGGAACAGATCCAAGTAAGCCTTCTCAGCCTCTCCCTTCGTCGCCGCCGCCCCCACGAAGTCATCTAAGTAACATAAAGCATGATGGGCGCGCTTTCTCATTAAGTAGACGACCGCATTTGTTGTGCGGGCACATGCGATGGAGGACGTGCGACAGCCAAATGGAGGGGAAATGTCAATGTAGATTTTCCCGTTTAAAGTTATGCCCAGCAATGGGGCAGAAAGTGGGCAGGCCCGGAGTTGCCTATACGCCCTGGCGAGGTCTGCACACCATATGAAAGCTCCCTGTCCCAGTCTGGTCACCTCATCCGCCAAATCGAGGATGCCCGGGAGGGTGTATGTTGCTGGCTGTCCCTGGTATTGAGCCTTCCTGATGCCTGCGTTTACACTCGCTCCACCGGGGAAACTCAAGTCAACTATGATCCTCCTTTTATTGGACCTCTGCTTTGCCCGAGTCATGAGAGGGCTGACCTGGGTCCAGGGAGTGAAGGGAAGCTCCTTGAAAGGACCCAGCATTGCGCCATGCCCGAGCTCCGTGTCAATGTAACTCTGCATGTGGGCTACGCTTTCAGTGTCCGTGTGGTGGTTCGCCTTTGATGATACTGGAGGCTTGTCAGCGGTATAGTCCACAGGCCACCCAAATTCCAAGAAATCAGGGAGCTGTTTATCATGGTAATCCCTGAGCAACTTCCTCCAAGCCCTGATTTTAAGCCCCGAGGGTATTGCTATGCGCTGGCCAATGTAGTTTGGAATGGCTGACAAACGAACCTGGGTGTAAGTTGCCATGTACTCACGGTGATTTACCCAAAGTTTGTCATCAGTGAACGGCCAGATGGTATTTAGGGTATGCCTGTATGTGGCCGGGGTATGAGGTGGGTCATAGTGAGGAGTTTGGTCGACCGATATCATGTCGAGTATGTGATCGATCCCATCCGTATCGACGTGATCCTCTACTAGGAGTCTGTCCAAAGGCCTATCATCACAACGCGGTGGGCTTCCGTGAAATAGATGTTTCGCCTTGTTATATAATTCACATTGGGTCACCGTATGAACGTGTGCACCGCCTACAACGACCCCGGCAGCGCCTGCCGCGCTGTCTGGCCCGTCTACGGTGTTGCTACAATGATGCACGATGCGGCCATCTAGGTCACCGGCCTCGCCGCCGTCGCCCTTGGTAACGGGGTCATCTCGGCTCCCCGCGTGCGCTGTGATTGACGTGACCTTCATACCCTCTGCCCGCTCCTCGCGTGTAGCGGTGACGTCATGTGCCGCCGCCTGCGGTTGTATGAAGTTGTCGTTGATTTTGGCTGCCTCGCAGCGGATGAATGTGGATGAGTCGATGTTCGTCTCTTGCTCTGCGAGTGTTGGTGCAGATGCATGACGCTTATGTGTTGTTTGAGTATCCATGTCACTTTTACGCTTTCTTAACTGTTGTATGCTGTTACTGCCTTCAGCGATAGTACTGTCAACTTTACCCCATTCACACTTCCCTTGCACGGTGCTAGTACTGTTACATTTACCCCGTTCACATTTTTCTTGCACGTTGATGGAGGCTTCTGTAACTTCGATTCCTGCATTATTTCTTGGTGCTTGCAAGTTGAACTGCGCGGGATCAGTACAACCGCTACCTAAAAATCCTTCTTTTCTTTTGCTTTTATTGGTACCTCTGCGTTTTCCCAGTGCCGAGCCGGCCGCGACGAGTAATTCATTGACCGCGTCGGTTCGTGCCACATCACTGTTGTCCATATTAACTGAAAGGCCGGGGTTGGACTGGTATCGCCTGTCGTTATGTTCACGATCATGATGCCGGTCGGGTCTATGGGATGCGACCTCACTTCCCGATCTTCTCCGTCTGTCGTCGGCCTCTTGGCCGTCGTGATGTCTGCCTGTGTGACGAGGTGATGGTGAACTTGTACACGTACGGTTGCGGGGCCTGTGTCTGCCTGCACCGTCCGGGGTGCCTTGAGGTGACACGGCAGCGCGAGGCGATAGGTGTCTGTGACTGCGTGTTGGGGTGGGCGATCTGGACCTCTGTTGCCTGTTGACTCTCTTTGTTCTGTCGCTGCGTGGTGGAGTGGGAGATCTAGATCTCCGGCGGCTGTCGACCCTCTTTGTTATCTCGTCGATTCGCGCGTCGAACCCCTCTGACAAGTCGGAGATTTGCCTCTGTATCCCCGCAAGAACAAATGCAAGAGAAGCCTGTGAATTCCCCTTATCTTCCCTTGTCGGTGTCCCTGGGACAGAATCAGTACTACCATTGCTCTCTTCGCGCCGTTCCACGGTACGGCTTGAACGAAGTTTGACAGGTGCGGTAATGGAAGAAATGACAACTGACCTCGGTCTTCCTCGCCCTTTTTTCTGTTTCTTTGGTGTTGTGGTTGCAGTCCGAGGTGGAGTGGAATCTCGGGTACGTTTGGAGCGGGCCTTCTTTGTTGCCGGCATTGTGCGTGTTGTGACTTTAGACCAAACTTTAAACCAAAACTTTAAACCAAATGGCGTAGTAGATGTTGAATAGACCGCAGTCGAGGCCAGAGTGAAACCAAAAAGGCGGCTAGTTAGTTAACGTTAATTTCTACGCTGGGTGGAAGCGTAAAGGCGCCACAGCGGCGGAGTTCAGATGCTTTGTATCCATTCGTAATGAGACGTCGGTCACACGCATTCAATTAACCATGTTTTCGTAACATGCACAATTGTAAAAAAAAAGAAAAAAAACAAATGAAAGAAGAGAGAACCATGTTCAGATATATCACACTGGCTGATACAGTTTGTTCTAATCTGGTATTAGTTTATTACTTTGTGGCGTTCTCTGTGGCGGAGTGGTTAGAGTGTCTGACTTTTTTCTAGGTCAGACTCCTAATCTGAGGGTTGGCGGTTCTAATCCCCCTGCCCCCAGCTCTGCCAATTTGGATTTCCACCACTGTCAAAGTCCGGTTGCTCTCATACCATGTTTATGTGGTGTGGGAGGTTAAAAATCCCTTGGGTCGGTAAAATTGTAGGCTCGGGCTTTCTATCGACCAGCAGTGGAATGAGGAACACCAGTCGTCTATGACTGAAATTTCCCCTGCTTAAACAACTAATGGACCAAAAAAAAAAAAAAATCACAACTTCTATTTATTTCTAAGCGCTGACGTTGTGCATGCTGTACTTCCAGCGTATGTTATAACATTGTATTTGTGTGAGTGTACTTACGGCACATGACAGTTGCATAGTCCGATGGTGTTGAGTTTCTGTAATTTTTCAGAGATAATTACATTAACCTGATGGTTATAATCGACCTTACTTTAGCTTCAAAACAGTTATATTTTGAGATATTTGAAGTGCAAACATGTCAAATTAGTTTTGGCAAGCTTGCCTAAACTCTGACACCATAGACTTTTGCAGTAACAGGTTCTATTAAATTGCCTCAGTTGCTATGTGGCAACAAATGTTTAATACATGCATCAGTATCTAAGTTAGATATGTAGAATCAATTCCACGTAATTGTTTTGGTTTTGAAAATTTGACGCTTCATCGGACTCTGCAGCTTTAGGCTGGGAAATCGAGTATTTTGACCGGCTCCCCCAGGATTTAGTTTGTTTGTTGTTGTTTTACGTCCTAGCAACATCTAAGGTCATATCAGGACGGTTACCGACTTGTGACAGTGCGTACTTATGGTGACTTTATAGTGCTACCCCACTGGAAGACCAGGCTGCCAGCACCATGATGTGATATCCCACTCAGTCACATTATCCTGACACTAAGCCAACCAGTCCTTGGCCTGTCCTAATAATGTTGAGCGCCAGGCTAGGAAGTTACAACTATTAATTTGTAATTCATTGGTTTGACTCGACCAGGTTTCGAACCCACGATCTACCAACACGAAAGTCGGACGCTCTAACTCATTCGGCAATTCCCATCTGGCTAATGAAATGAGTCTCTATGAGAGCCTAATTTTGCAATCTAAGAAGCAACATTTATTTTTTGTGTATGTCTTCATATATCCCCCATTGTAAAATATGATAAAACATCTGGTTTAATAAGATTTAAAAGTGAAATCAATGGCGTCCTATGGCTGCCATCTTGTCTTTTTTGCATTCTCTCCCATTTCACCAGCTCTGCGCCGATATAAGTAACCATTTGACACTGGAGCCAGGCATTATACTTCCTGTTCCATACTAAAGCTATTTTCGCCCGTATTTACAGTATGTTGTCCTTAACCCATGTACTACAAGTACCGGGTGAATCTTTTATCTAGTCCACCCACCCCAGGCTTTTAGAGATAGCCGACTGTTGGAGTAAATAGACTGCTATCGTATTGACAAGGCTACATCAAATAAAAAATTGTTCAGCGTCCACCCATTTAAATTTTGTTCAGGTAGGGTGGAAGGTTTTAATTTAATTTTTTTATTTTGTATGTAGAATGGTGGTGTACATGAAGAAAAGAATTAGCCATGGTATTCATGGTCAGAACGCATGATAGGAAGGTAGAGAAGATCATAGATACTTTCTAGGTAGAATTTGAACAAAAATACTGTTGTGGGGGTGATGAAAATGGGAAATATTGTGCCTAGAGCGTTATTCAACTAAAGCTGGTCATACCGCAATCATTAACAGAGGCGGGAAAGCGTTATTTCGAGTTTTAATATTTTATTTGAAAAGTTTAAAAAAATTTAATATTTCGAGGTGGGGGCTATTTCTCAGGTCAGGCTGGGACGCAAAACAACTATTTATTTATCTGGCCTCGGTGCCTCCGCTGCAGGGTAACAATGTATTCCATATACGCATCATTATTTCCCATTTTCAATAGTGGGCAGGCGTTTTATTGGTATCAGGGCCGCACTCAGGGTACGTCATGCTAGTCTGAACGGCAAAAGCAGTTGGTCGCCTCGAAAATGGCCGCCCCCATACCCGACAGCCATTTGCAATGAAAAAGAAGTGCTCTGATTGGCTGAAATACATGCAATCAAATACCTTATCAGCAGCTACTGTGTGATACGATAACACCAACACTCACGACACCTGGCTAGCATTGAAAACAAGCCTGAATACCCAGACTTATATGCTATGGACAGTATAACTACAGCCTCAATAAACAAATAAAAATACCTAGTTTCTATGGAGACTGGGCTTTGTTTGGGAGCTATCGATCTATGGAGGCAGCAACCTGCATTGCCGGTGGAATCCAGTGTGTGTGTGGAGGTGATTGGGATCCGCGGGAGAATTGTACGTATATAACAATATATATATATATATATATATATATATGTGTGTGTGTGGTTTTGAAGTCCTACAATCAGTAAATGCAACATACCGGGAAGAGATAGAACCTACTGCCGTCCAACAAATATTGTTGTTCGCCTCACGCCGACATTAGCAATTCACTGCAGGAGATCCCAGCGTTTCAACACACCTGTCTCACCTGCCTATACAGGTATGAGTGGATCACAGTGGAGGATGTCTGATTCTGAATATGTAGCGTTCTATATGTAGCGTCTACCCCACAATAACGTAATAGTATTACCTACATCATAGAAATTGGCAGAAGCTCTTAATTATCAACACCGTCGGCCTATGCAACATATTGTAAAAATATACAGATTTTTGGTTCGGATTTATATATTGGCAAAGAGCATTACTATTCTCGGGCGACGGAGTGGGGACCAGGTTTATGTAACATAGAAGCAATGGGTGCCCCACTCGCCATATTTGTGGTGATTATGTATCAAATTCATGATTACAGTGAATTATTTAGTATGCATATATATATAGTGGTATACACAACATATATCTAAATGATGTGCAACAGTCCCCACAGGGCCTCCTCCCCCAGTGCCAAGTGGAAGTATGTCAGTGGGCTAAAGACCAGTATATACCCAGATGGTTGACTGGAGGTGCCCTATTGTTTGGGATTTACTGCTATACCA